>PPHD01004816.1:0-27703 GCA_002909625.1 Bambusicola thoracicus | reverse complement strand
AGCCTGGTTTTGAGCCAAGTACCATGTGTTAGAGAATTTTAGTAATCTAAAATGAACAAATAATCAGAAGATACTTGGAGTCTAAGATTTTATTCGGAAGTTTCACTTTTTTTCATTTTTGCTTTTGAAATGTAACCAAGAAACTATTTTAAGAAGAGTTCAGGGAAAATACACATCAGTGGCATTATGTAATCAAGATGAGATGAAGGAAAAAGGAATAGAGCTTTCAGCACCACATCACTGACAGCATGGTACAAATTTACACATTCTTATAAACCACTGAATTCAACAAGAACACGAAACAGCAATAATTGACACAAACATTCTGTGAACATGCACTTCTTTACAGATTATAAAAATACAGGGTGATATGCTTTACATGCTCCTGTGTCTTTCTATGTGCTGTTCATGAACATTTGTTATATAAACAACCACTCACCAAAACAGTATATAAATACATCCACACAAGCAGGTTGTTCCATAAATTCCCATGAGATTTAAGCATTTAAGGGGACCAGCAGCCCCATTACAGCATGTTTCAGATCTGATACTTTTACACTACTACTGGATTGTATTTCTAGGAATTTTGTAGCTCACAGAAAAAATAATGGAATTACAGCAACACACACTAACACTGTGAACTCTAATTGCTTGAGTCCCAGTGTTCAGACTAAAACAAGGATTATTTGAGAGCAGACATTTTTATTTATTTCCTCTTCTTCCTCACCCAGTACTGGCCATAACCAGCACAAATGAAAGGCTGGGTCCTCTAATTGTTATTTTCTGCCAAAGGAGATATTCCACATCCAGTCAATAGTGCTTTATACTTTCACTTCTAAGTGCATCTCCAAGACACCAAGAGTTTGTAACACTTTGATACAACTTACCTCAGTACAACTACTGAGCTGACCATTTTGTAAAATGCCCCCAGCTACCAAGCCACCAAATAATTTCAGTGGTGCCAAGCTCTCACATCACATATGTCACTGGATAAAAGTGACCACAGAAGGGAAAAAGGGCAAAGAATTTGAACAGTCTGCACTGCATCCTACACAGGGAGAATGAAGAAATTAGTAATTACCTGGGCTGAAGTCCCATAATCTTCATTGACTTCAGTAAGGTAGTATTTCACCGTGGATGAAAAGAGGGGAGGATACAGTTTAAGCGAAAGGGCAGATGCTGAACCTTACAGCTCTGATTATGTCCAGGAAAATGAAAGACATCTATTAGAACTATTCTAAGGTAAGTAAAAGTCTGTTTCTTTTTGAATCCGTTTATTAAACCCTAAAACTAGTAAATAGATATTTTTAGCGTTTTAGCTTATTTTGAGTTTTACGGTGTTGAATGCTCACTCAAGAGAGTGCTACCTTAAGAAAAGAGGAATTTACATTGTAATAAGTGGGTCTGGCAGGCTGTACTGTACTTGCTATTTAAATAGATACAAACTATTTCACAGGATTTTTTATTAACTGTCAGAGAAAAGGACTAAAATATAGCTTTCTTGCTTTCAACATATGGTAATTTGCAAAAGATCTTCTACCACTACAGATCTTATTGTTTTTAATAAATGCCAACACCTGTGAGCAAATGGATTTTAAAAACAAATGTTAAAACACATTCACTGATCTAATTAATGGCATTACTTCATTTGCCTTACCTCCCCTATATAGTACAAGCAGAAAGGACCTATTCAAATGCTGCATGCAAGCATGCATTCTAAAGAAACATCTCTGAGGAACATACAACCATATCCATTGCAGTAAAGCAACATAAGCGACTGGAATCCATCGCTAAAACAAAGCTGCTAAGGGATACCTGCTTTCTCAAGAACATGCAGAAACCAAGTGGCCTCAGGACAGACAATAGATTTATGTTCTGTGTGAGGAAGTAAAGAAATGAAGGACTGAGATAAGGCTGACTAGAAGATCAGAAAGCATCAGTCTCCAAGACCAACTCATCCACATCACCCTCGTGCTTGAGGAACAGTATCAAGTTAAGAAATACGAGCAAAGCCATGTACAGTTGTTCATTTTGGTATCCATTCTAAAGGCAATAAAGTACTCTGCCAACAAAAAGTGTAGTTGAAAGCTCCAGGCAATTTAACACTGAAGTTTGACACATTGAATGAGAATTTAATGCAGTAGTATATACATGAAAGATAGAGATAGATAATAGATTATATTCATACAGCTACATACAAAGTGTCACTCTTTCTTTCCTGTGACAGATAAGAACTAGACAATCAATAGTTAAAATGTATATTTGACCAAAAAACAATGAAAGAACTATTTTATAAGCTTCAAATATGATTCTTCTGAAAGACAGGGTTACATAATAAAAACAGACTAATGAAAGTACCTAAGTTTGTTCCCTGAAATATTGATAGGCTTCCAGTAGTGTGTTGCAATACACAACTTTTCCCTGTTTAGCATATCAAGCTTAGAGATACCACATTTAATAATACAATCTGCTGAGGATGAAAAGCAGCTGCTTTGCTAATAAAAAAGCTGGTTAAAGAAAAATGCAAGTTTGGCAGTAATGCTTCCAAGAAAAAAAATTGCAGCCTCGAAAGCATCTGCAGAGCTGAAGTATATACATTGCAGCTTGCTCTTCTGAAATTTAAATATTTTAGGAATTAATCAAAACACTTTTCTTGAAAACTGGATGAGTCCATATTTTATTATGGTTAGAAGAAAAATTGAAAAACATGGAAAAAACAATAAATGCATTACTAAGCAGGAAGAGAAATCCAGCACGCATTTGCTCTTCTCCCAGTGAGGAATCTCTAAGAAGTCAAGCTCTCAGCAGTATGATTTAAGACTCTTTTGAAGTGCTAATAAAGATAAACATTCACAAGTGATGTAAGCAAGAGTAATCATATTTGCACAATATCTAGCATCATGGGCTTCAAGCTGATGGGCACTACTACAGACACAGAATTTTATCTATGAGAAATGCCACACTAGTTAAGGATAAGAAAACACTCTTCTACAAAGCTTTTGTCTCCATATGGAGCATTAATGACAATCACAAAATGTTGTACCTGAAACAGAAATAGGAATAAAGAGGGACACTGAGGTGCAAACAAATAACATTCAAGAACAAGAACCAGGAAGGCTTGTTGCAGACAAACATGAGGAAGGCTCAGGCCTTTCCAGTCAACTTGTTAATTTTCGGCATTTTCCACTGCTTTAAGGAGTATCCTGAGTGCCTAAGTCTGTCACCTTAAAAAAAAAGGACAAGGAAAGAGAATCTTGCCAACTTCAGGCTGGATCCCCTTTATCTTTTGCAGAAACTGTACACCATCAACAAACGAGAAGGCTACCTTAATAAGATGGGGTCATGAGAAGTGATCGCAAAAATCTGCATTTTCTTATATATATACACATATCAATTAATGTACCAAAATTGATATTTTGAAATGCAAACATTACTTCTGTTGTAAATCCAACTACTGAAGATGGAATACCATTCCGTAATCATTTAAATCTGCTCTTCCAGACAATAACTTGTTAATATTATAAATATTTGACAACAGAAAACAAAAGGGAAGATCCTAGGAGTTTATTACAAAGGTAATGAAAGGCAACAAAACAGCTGTATTAAAGGCAAGGCTCTGCTCCCACTTAGCTTCATGTATGTCAAAGCAGTTGTACTGTCTTCATTTGACATATACTCACTTCGCAGCAGTAAAACTACAAGTGCAATTTCACAAGTCATCTTTGTAAACCAATAACTTTGTAATCTTTCCCTACTACTCACTTCATGTTTTTACCAGTATTAACACAGAAGGTACGAAGGTGGAACATTAGTTACTTAGAAATCTTTGCTCATATCTTGCCAATTCTGCGTTCGCTGTCATATTCTAAACCCAGGAGGGAGGATTTTCATATTCCTCCCCCTTCCATGTGTTAGTCTAGGAAAACTATCTGATTGCCTATCATCACTTCATATTTCAATGTCTAACACACTGGCTCTGCTTCTTTGCATACAAATTTGAATCTCTCAGCAGCTGAAGATTTGCAGACAGCACAAGACAACAAATTCCACACGCCTGAGTCCTTCCACATCTTAATTCCATGTTACATTCCCTGTCCAATGCTATGGAAAAGTTCTTCCTTATTCTGACAAGATGGTTATTTGAGAGTTCAATGAACACAGTGTTCCAGCTACAGTCTAAATACAAGCTACTACAATCTGATCTCTTTCACATTTCTCAAGTAAAACTGCATTACAGAGATGAATAATCAAGGTAGAGTTTGAGTAGTCAGTGGAGAGCACAACATGAAGCAGACAAAAAGCCGGATGTTCCACAACTACCTTCTTATAGTTTTGTGGGTCTGCAAGCACTTCGCTATTTTAAATCACACAATCACCCATTCTGTAAAGCTAAACTGCCTTTATTTTATTAACTACAGCTTTATGTCCCTGCTATACTTGCCTACAGGAAATCAGTAAGTTGTTGCAAAGTCTTCTGCAACTGATTACTAGACAACATACTGACAGAGTAGTACAGCAAAATAAATCTGAGAGTTTGTCTGGCCAGGCATTAATCTTATTATAACCTATCTTATTTCTTTGATTCATTCCCAATCACCCCATTACCCCTGTTTTCCAGTACCAAATTTCTCACATCCTAACAAATCTCTCGCTTTATGAGACAGAAAGATTTCCTGATATGAAACACTGAAGTGGTGATAGGTGCATTAGGAAGTGTTGATACTTACATGAGATTCCTAGCACTCTTTAAAAATGTCCAAGTAATCGGAAGACTACCAGAGAGAAGCAAGAACTCCCTCCTGTAACAAAGTGACATTCTCAGTAGCCTAAGGCAAGGAAAAGGCTGCCTCTATGAAATGCTGCCTACTGCATTGCCTTGTATGTGACTCAGTAACACAGCAATAAATAACGCACTTGCGGCACATACAAATGGATTTAGAAAATGAAAAATTTGTCTACGTTTATTTTCATTAATGTATTCTTACAGTGCCTTCATAATTCCTGCTGTAATAATTAGAAAGTTTCAAAAGACAAACTGATACTGTATGGAAATGCACTGAGAGCTACAGCCTCAATTCTGCTGAACTTAAACCTTACCCAGATGTCTGACTGTATACTGCATTTAAATCATATATGCAGTGACCAGCTATTTCCTAATAAACAGCATTCCATTGAAGCTATTTTATACATTTGTTTTGACAGGCAATCTGCTTTAAACTAGCTCATTGAACACTAACATTTATAATGTTCAGAATATAAAGATAAGAAAGCAGTTTCTCCCCAACGCTGTTGTTTCAGACCACTGAAGCCTATTGAGGACTACTGAATTATCAGACAGACAGAAGGAAGCAAATTACACTACTGTTAACCAGACAATGAGATGTGTAAGTGTTGGTGGTTGCAAAGAAAAAAACAATTAAAATATTCATTCTGACCTTACAGGGGCCAAGACTCCCCCTCTCCAAAGTTACTGCATACCAAGGTAGTAGTCGCTCTTCATTTACTCAAGATCAAGTGTTTCTCAGAGCACATTCAGTAACTTCTGACTGAATCTTAATCCACGCAAAAGGAAATTGGTTATTTGTATGTTATTCAAGGAAGCCTGAGTAATTCACTGTGGTAGGAAAGACCTCTAAAAATAAGCCACCTCTCAGCAGATTCACTCCCTTCCTGTCTGGGCTTGAATCACTTTGCAATTGCATGAAAGGACAAAGCTTGAGGATGAACTACAGAGAACTTCTGCAACAATAACACTGTTCAAATACAATAATTTTGCTCCCACCCTGTTTAAAATATTAAATCTACTAGAGGGTGGAGAAGCCATTGACCCATCAGGGTGTGCCTGACTAGAGCTCCTTGTGCGCCACCTTCTGCATTTATGGTTATTTTTAGATGTAACCATCCCTGTGGTTTGGGGCAAGGTAGTTAATATTGCACTCAGTGATGCTAAAGAGGGAAAACACATTCTTATCACCACAGAAAGTACATTCTCCTTACACATTCATGGCAGACCATTCAAGTCTACAGTGCTTGTAGCAGTTGCTACAGATCCTCAGAAATGAATACCAGAGGCAGGTGGCCCACCAAGATCTGACACCCGTGATTCCCACACCCTCCTTGCACTCCTTTCCTCAGGACAGCATTTGGCTGTGTGAAAACCTAACCACAGATTTCATCATCTCCAATCTGTTCTAGCAGCTGTGGATAGAAAAAATAAGTCTCCAAGGGTGAGTAAGCTCAGAAGTTCAACAGATGTTCCTGAACAGGATGCTACTTAAATGGATATAGCCACTAGAGAGAAGACTAGGCCATTTTAAATGGTAATTGCTGTTACTGGGACAATATTATTTGTTTAGACTGGCATTCCCTGACTGCTAAAGAGGGAGATTGTAGAAAATCGTTCTGTAGAGAGCTGAGTATGTGGCTCTGTGTATCACAGAAGGCAGCTGATTGTTTTTGATAAAGAATATCCTATCTTTTCCACAAAGACTACTTAAGTTTATAAAATTGATAAAAGGAAGCTGATAAAGAAAAGTCACTTAGAAATAAGTCTTTCAGATACAAACCTAATTGTAATTGCACTCAAAGTAAGAAATCACTACATCCTACTTCATTTTGTACATTAAATATGTTAATAAGCCACATCTGGTCTGTTAAACACATGAATACAAATACAGTTTCTTAAAACAACGCAGCTAATACAGAAATAGATCACTTTTCTATTTAAGCAAAAAGCAGAAAAGTCTGTAAACTCATAAAACAATGTTGTAGAGATATTGAAAATATCCAAATGTATGAATATTTTAATATCTCTCTCCCTCTTACAATCTAGCTTTAGAACTTATACCAAAAGCCTCATAAGCAGTATGAATGTAATTTTCCAGGGAGCTGCCTAGATTTGTGATAGCAAAAAAACATTTGTTCCAAGTGGGATTCTCATCAATTAGGCTTCAGCATTAAGAAATTTTTATTATCAAGGAAGGTAGCTCGTAACTCCTAGTCCTATCATTTCTGGTCAGCTGCACAGTAACTCGATGTCAATACTGAGTATCAGAATATACTTTTTCATTTTCCAAGCTTGTATTCACCTCCAAATAATATATTTTTTCTAATTGAAGCCTCATAACTCTCATGCAGTTATCATTTGACAGAAGTCTGTAGTCAGCAAATAATTTTCATTTATACTCTCTTAACCAAAAGGAACAAAACTAACAAACATGAAAAACAATCACCCTTAATCACAATTGTTCCACTTACTGATCATAGAAAATCTATATTCATGATAGTAACAATGGTAAGAATTACAGACCAATAGTTTATTGAGGTTGTTCTTAAACTGCAGTACTACATTATTTTGGTTATGTGGAAACTACTTTTTTCCGCATTTAAATTCTCATTATACAAGAGCTGAAACATGTATGTACAAGACTTCTGCTTTACCTATACTGTAATGATACTGACATTGTTGCCTTGTCCCAATGTTCCCATTGTACCACTGATAATAAATGTCTGTGGTCCATTCCTCACTGCATGAGGGTTTTCATTAAGATATCTTTTAAGTTACCAGAATGGTATTACTAATTTCCCCATATGGGCTTTATCAAATCGAAGATATATGACTCTCAGGATAAGTCACATTGAACAACACAGAACACAAAAATACACAACATAAAAGCTTCCCTAGAGAAAAATTATTTGCTTTAGAGATACTGCAAAAGGATAAGAACATTATTGCTACTACTTTCATTGCTAATATATTCTCAGTGGAATTTTCTCAAATAATTTTGTCTGTTTTGAATACACTGTTCATCATACCTGAACTGTACTTTACGTAGTCTTTGGAATTAGTAGTTGCCAAGGTACTAAATGCTACCTTGAAAACTAACGAAAAAATGAATTACACTGTTCTCTACCTCAGACTAACCAGTAGAGTTATTTTGGGTGCGTAATCTTGCATTCTCACTAAAAGCAAAGTGCCAGACTCCCTGAAATAAATCATGAACATGAAACACTTCACTACAAATGAAAAGTAGCACCATAAAGCTTTACTGTGGTCTCCGACTGACACCTGCAGTATCTGTGACTATTCTGTAAGTTCTGAAGTTTCATAAAATTTGAAACAATTTAGCTAAAGCCCCCCATGATAGCTCCCAATGCTTTCAACGTGTGACCTTTTCAAGAGCATCATCAAAAAACCTCATCGAAACAGTAAAATTATTAGAAACAATATACTAGTCATCAAGGAGCAAATGATGTAGGCATTTTTATAACAGCTTTAGACATACTTTTAAATTCAAGATTTTAAACCTGGGAACTTATCCTTTACCCCCCCACTATTTCTGACAGGAAACTAACAATCTCTAAACACTTCACAGGAAAATCATATGCATAACAAAAAGAACTTTGCTTATATCACCTAAAAGTGAATTTAAAGAAAAAAACCAAAAGCTTTTTTTACTTAAGAAACCTCTGATTGGATTTATTATCCTACATCAGGACATTGTAAAGCACCATCTACAAGAAAAATTTCTATAACATGTTAAGATAGATTAATAAATAAAATAGTCTATTTAACTTGTAAAGCCAGGGCACAGAACTATAACACTGCTTCAACAGAGAGAGTGCCACAATCAGTACCTATTTCTTAAATAGAGTCACATCACAAGAGCTGCATCTTCCAGACACCATTTTACCATCTGACAGTTCTGTGGAACACCTAAACTTGTGTAGTCGCCATTTAGAACAGGCAACACAAGTGCAGTACAGCACAGGCCAAGCCAACAGCATATCTTGCGATCCCCAGAATATTCTTCCAGTTAAGCGTAATCTTACGAAAGCAAATAAATTTAAATCCATTCACTTAGCACAGTGATGTGTTAATGGAGTTTTCTCAGCACGAATACCAAAGTACATACAGAATAAAGAACTTCAGCTGTACATTCTCTAGAAGGAAAAGTTTAAGTGAACTCAGATGCAATTGATGATTTAATTTAAGTGATTTTATCCATCTGCCTATTTTAAACTCTTTATGGCTACCGATGAGACCAGAGTAAAGCAGAATTTAAAACACCAGTGTATAGTATGAGTACACTCTTTGCAAATGCAGGCAACAGCAGCAAGTTTGAGCGTAAGACAGCAACACCTGCAGCATGTATACAAATTTCACTGGAAATTCCAAAGTTACTTCATTAGAAGAAATGAATTTAGAAGCCTGTAAGAAAGCAATACAGCAATGTGTAATCACACAGTCAGAAGAATTTAAAAGACTTCTCTTTTCGCCCAAACTAATTTCAAAGCATTATTCCTATGCTTAGACTACATGCATGCCTGTATTTCATCATGAACACTTAAAGTATTAAATAAATCTGAACTTACCTCCCAAAGTGCTTTGAAGTCCTTCTGCTCAATTCGAAGGAGCTCACTATATTCTCTGGTAACAATGGTAGCATGGCGAGGAGTGTTATCCAGAATGGACTCTCCAAAAGCAGTTCCTATTCCCAGGGTGCATATTGTTACAGCATCCTTTGAATTGAAAAGGAAAGGACATATTTAAGACACTTAAATCCTGGAAAATTAACATCACATTTGCTAACAGCACCACCTTAACATTTCTCAGCAATTTTCTTCTAAAAATTTAGGAGTACTACACAAAGAGGGTTGTACAGGTAGCATGGTTGGGTCATGGTTGGACTCTATGATCTTCAAGGTCTTTTCCAACCTGAGTGATTCTATGATCAGCAGCATGCAAAGCTTCAGCATGGAAGCAAGTAGAACTTCTGTTTTTTATGACCACCAGTTGGATGAGAAATATCTGGCTGCAAGTAATCACCTTCATCTCTGGAATAAATTTATTATCTCTGTTTATCTGTCTTTAAATACTGTTTGAAGACTGCTCTGATGACAAAATCCTTTAGAAATATCAGAGGTGATCAGATGTTAACTAGTATCAATAAGCCAATCTCAGAAAAAAAATTTCTGCCCTATATACCTTACCTTAATCAAAAAGAAAATTTGACTTACATTTTCTCAGTAATAATTTTTATTACAATAAACTCTTCCATTCAGTATGGTTTGCCAGTTGATCAACAAAAAAAAGCCAATTTCACATAATTCAGGTATTTTAAGAAAACTATTGAGCTTGAAAACATCCTGGAATAAGCCTAGAGTAATTGCAATGATCCTAAGCACACAGTAAAGGCCACTTCAAAAGGTCTATACGAGCACATGCTATTCATGCAATGAAAAGATGTCAAATTCAAATCTACTGGCCAGGAATTCCTGTGTAACAGTTCCAGTATAAATCAAGAGGTCCTGCAGGCAAAAACATTAGACTACTAGACATTAAATGCCTTAATGAATAAAGATCTTTAGATACATGCCCTATTCTATGCTTACAAGTGGCTGTGTTCCTGAGCACCATTCTGTAGATGGGCACGTAAATCTCTTTCTAAGCTGGACCTTAACTGTCTTCTCAGTCATTTAAAAACAAAAATAGAAGCAGTATTACAACTCTAAACAGATGTAAGCTGCAGTTTTCTAAGGAAACAGTACATGCATTTAGACAAATACATAAACAAAAATATGCTAATTTTACTTGATACATCATTAAAAATGTAGATTAATTCTAAAATGTAAGATTCACATAATGGCTACAGAAAGAAGCAGAAAATGTTGTTGTCTCATCTACTCCATCTTGGATGATAAGTCAGGAGAGATACATAAGTTTATTTCAGCATCATTTTCTGTGTTTAAAAATTGCATTTTTTCCTTTCAAGTATCTAATAAGTGGTAATAGGCAAATGTTATTAAGATCAAGTTTGTAGCTTTATAATTGCATTACAAAGACAAATGTCCATAATAGTCCAGTTCCCTGAACCACATCAAATTGCTTTTGCACAGATATTACCATACAAAATTATCTGTTCAAGAAAACAAAATCAAGTCTGTTTTAGAGAATATCCAGGAAGAATTTACCAGCTACCAGAAACACATTTTCAAGGAAGACAAATATGAACAGACACTGTTTGAAGAAAAGAATATTGGCAACAAGTACATAAGAAATGGGTGCCCCTATAGATAGCCTACAATACAGGCCATACACTAAAATTATGCTCAACTTCATTGAGAAAGTTCAGGTAGAAGATATCTGTTCAGGGCAGAATAACCCAACAGTTTCTATTAGGTGGATTGTAAGTCATGTTTACATCTCTAAACATTTCTCACTCTCTTCATCCTTTCCCCTGCCTCCACCCCCTCAAGTAACTCCATAGAAAACCTTCACTTTTTTGTTCCTTTACAACTTTAGAGAATATACCTACAGAATAGAGAAAAGTAGAGACACTGGTTAAGGAACCACTTTCTAAAAGAACATCTGATTAGGCAGCTGTTCAGCCTTAGAAATAAATTAACATTGAGAGGCATTAGGTGAAGGAGGTGGAACAGTCCTGCCCATCTTCAAAGAAAAGTTCAGGCTTCTATCAAGTGAAAGTTTTTTTTTTTCCTCCAGCTATCATCTCATTCCAGAGAGATGCAGTTCCTCAACCAACTAAGGAGCAAGCCATCTGTCTTCTTCTAGGCTTCAGAGACCTGTTTCCTCTCTGCCCTTGATTTATACATCTCCAGCCTCCTGGGGAATCAGGTGTGCATTTCCTATTACACCTATTAACCTTACACTCAAGAATCTTCTGCTGTTCAGTGTAGACTTCCAGAGGATTGCTGGCAGCACAAAACTCAGTTTGCTGTTCCCCTCTGTAATCCCAGAAGCAGCAGGGGGTTCTAGCTGCTGATAGCCAGGCTAAAATTCACGCAGTTATTTAAAAAGCAGTATTAAGGACTTAAAAACATGAGATTGTTTCCATTGCTCTGTCCTCTGAACACACTGTAAAAGTGGTACCGTTCAAATCACAGGCTGACTGTACATTCAGCTTCACTATCACTGGCAGATAAGATACACAGCAAAAGAGTTGATGTCAGCCATCTCACCCCAAATCAATATAAAACATTAAAGATTTTGTCCAGGCATCCTACAGCTAAGAATTAGTAATTTAAGGTTCTGCACTACTTCCTGCCCCATCATAAGACATACTCCTGCATGCTCTTCTCCTGACTCATGACCCTGTCTTCCAACCTGGCATACAAAACTCTTGCACTCTGAGCAAAGTCATGGTATAAGAAAAAAAATTGACTGGTGTTAGCAAGAAAGAGATAGGGTGAGGAGTTTTTGCTGTAGTGTTGTTTGTTTTTTTAATGAAATTTAAGTTAATAATAATATCTTGCATTTTAAAGGAAATTGATGGATCTGGTTGTAATGAGATGGACAGCACAACGACTGCAGGGCAGTAAGATCCCAGACTGCAGCAAGTGAAGATTTACTCAAATGCAGCCACTGTGAGCAAAGAAAAGCAACTACCTTATGAAGGCCACAGGTACACAGGAATCTCCAGCAAGATACCCTTGGCTCCGCTGCCAACCCTTAAATGAGGTCTGGGAAGTGGAGGATCCTGGCTCCACCCCTTCCAGCCACTCAGGGGCATTGCATACACCTGAGCTCCCCTGCACTGGCCCTGCCAGCCAGGTGTTCAATCACTGGTTCAAGCTGTGACTTAGCATTTCCACTATACTGTGGAGGTTGTGTTTTGTCTTTAAATTTCATCATTTTTCCATGCTTTTTACCTTTATCTCACTTCTGCACCTGTGTCCCTCCAGGACTCCATACCATCTCTATGTTTAACAGGAAATCTGCAAAAGCCAGCATTTTGAAAATTTGCTTATTATTACTTTGACATAGCTCAGCATGTCTTCAGCAAAAACTTTCCTTTCACAACAGAGAAACCAAAGGATATATGTCAAAGTAAATTTTCTATGAAGTGATCTTCCTGCTCCATAGCCTCCACTGGAATGCGTTTCAGTCCTGATTCAGAAGGGAAATCATTATCCACTTCTTTTAATGATAATGCAGCAATATCCTTCCACAGAAGAACTGCAGTGTGACAACACACATTAGGCCATCCTCTTTACAAACAACAAAGTGATTTTCTTAAAGGAATCATCATACTCCTAGAAAGTCTGGAACAAGTACTCCTCTAGTTCTTAATTAAAGTATCTGCAGATCAGATTAACTGTACTGTAATAAAATTTCTATACATTCCCATTTAATCCTATAAATTATCTGCAACAGCTCAGTCTTTTTCCTAGGTTATCTGGCAGACAATCAAAATCATTTTTCTGTATTGCCTTTACATAAGCTAAGATAAATCAAAATAATCACAATGCTGTGGAGCTCAGTACAGACTAAAGCACCTGGCTTCTCACCTAAGTCTGTTTGTCCACCCAATCTCTGTTACAGAAGGTAGAGCAGTTCTCATGATTAAACAAATAGCTTAAGTCTGCTCCAGCATATTTACACTACACTACAGACTGCAGTAAAAACCTACGTCTCAGTTTCTTGTAGGTTATCCCTGAAATTCAATTTTACATTACATTCAGAACACAGTATTGCAAGGACTGTCATCTTGAAATCCCTTTCCTTATTTCCACTTTATCTTATCACATACCTCCTTTATCCTCAGCTTCAGACACCCAGGAAATTCTTCCTTTTCTTACACAGACACTTGTATCACTTTCTTCCTCACTGACTTGTTTGGCTTTTGATCCTCAGCCCTCTCCATTTTCCTACAGCTGACACTGCTGTACTACCCAAGCACACATAGCTCCTCCTTCAGAGCTTTACTAAAAAAGGCTAATTGTTTGTGAAGTCAGTACCCTGGGTTTAGTAGTTTGGTCTCTTTTTAAAATCTAAAATCTTGACATTTTTTAAGAAGCCTCCACCAAACAGACAAATTATCAATGGCCCTCAGCATGCACTGAGTCAGCTGGTAGACTACAGCAAAACCACAGATTAAAATGCGCTTTGATCTTTGTCCTTTTCATTTCTTCCCACAAGAAATTTCTTCTAGTATCAGACAAGCATATAAATCTTAATCATTTAGGGTAAAAGTCTCTGAATCTAATCCAGTGAAGCACAACACTGAGGAATCTGCAAAAGATGTCATACTGATCCTTTTGTCATGCACTTCTTCCCAGCTTTATTCTGAGACATTACTCACAGTCATCCTTCATAACCCATTGATTTTCAAAGTAGACTTCAAAACCTAACCAAAGATGAGGCAGTTGACAGCATTTTTAAGACAACGCTAAACTAGAAACATCTCTAAAAGAAACTTACACTGCTATATACTTTGGTAGATAACAGTGCCAAGTAAGAACTACATTCAGAATCTGTTCACAACTGAGGGCAACATCTCTAAACAGAAACAGGCTGCCAATTCTGTTTATTTTGAATAATTTTTGAACTAAATCTTTATGAAACTTTTAAATACAGTATCTATCAGGTTATTTGTTACAAGTAAAATTATGTAAGACCAAGCAGTTCATTACACTTACCTCTACACCTGGTAGTGTGATACTACCTTAAACAAACCAAACCCACATCCTCCTCTTCAGTCTCTTCTTGACTACTCAACAGTCAGAAAATTCAAACATAGTTTGTACAGAAAGCAGACCAACCACCACTCAGGATGTTCTGGGTGGGTGATTTTTTCACATCTCTTTATTATAATAGTATCATCCCATTTCAATGAAAAATGAAATTACTGCCATGATCATCAACAGCTAGCATACTTTACTGCCTCAGTGGAACAGAAATAACTAATATAGAAATCTGAACTAGTCAAGTTCAAGGCAATCAGTAAATAGTTCAATATGATTTTCAAACCAGCCGTTTCAGTGCTAAACAGTGCCCATACTGTTCGTTATATATTCTAACATTGCCCTCTTGTGACATAATGCAGCTCTGCAAGCAGTCAAAAAGCTTTTCCAAACTGAGATGAAAGTAAGAATTTATCTCTGAGATCCTAAATGTTTATTATAACACTTTAATCAGTAAACGGAAAAAATGCTTCCTATTACAAGAGAAAATCCTAGGTAATGTAAACATCAACACTGTATACATGATTTGTCAAGTTGGTCCTTAGCAGCATTACTAACAATTTCTGAAAGTAATTGCAGGTGTCTGAATGAGCTTATATGCACCAAGAACTTGCGTGAAATTATACTTCACTAGCTTCACTGAAGGCTTGATACATTCACACATTTAGGTCCATTTTTTCTGTGCAAACTACATGCCTTTGTAGGAATAAAAGCCATCAAGATACTCCTAGTAAGCATACAATGCACAATAACTTACTGTGCTTTCAACAGAAGAAAGCAACCCATCTCCAAACATGCTTCATAAAGAGTTAGAACATTAGCAGCTATATAACACATTTATTCTCAGGCTCACTGAAAGACAAGCTCCCTAGGTGAACAAACACCAATTAAAAGAGGAACCAGAATTTCATTTTTAATCAAAAGTATCACTGTCATATTTACATTAACACTATACTCATCATACAATTATAGGATAATTCAAGCTGCAAAGAAACTCAGGAGGTCATCTACTAAAACTTCTTGCACAACTTAAGCATTAGAAGTTATAGATCACAAACACTTTTTAACTAATAATCTAAATAAGCTAACTAATAAGAACAGCTTCTCTCTTCCTCAGAGATAAAACACAGCATTTCTACAATTCTACATCATAAACTTGTAAGCTTAGACAGATTTCTGTAACACTAATGTGTGCAGAAAACTAACCTTAAAATGGTTCAAGAAGTTGAAGATGCACAGGAAACTTAGTAGCAAGCAATAAAGGCAGATTAAGGTTTAAGAGACAGAGAAAGACATGCACTAAATAGGGAATGAAGGCTAGCCTTGAACAAGGACATTTTGTTGTGAGGAAGATATCCACTGAAGAAAATACTAAAAAATAAAAAACAAGACCTTGTTTCTGGGTCAGAGTATTGCTAAATGGAAACACCAAAGGAAAGGCATAGTGTTTGGCTTTCTGGGCTCAGGAAAACATTTCCACGTCCTGGGAAACAGCAGAATGAAGCTTCCAAGTCCTATAGACACACAGATTAAAGAGAACTTTCAGATTCAATAAATCCCAAAGTAGCAGATCTCAAAATCTTAGAAAGACTGTCCACTACAACTACAAAAGGACAAGAGCCAAAATTGTAGATTCAGGGTGCACTACAGTTTCTCAGTTCCAGATGTGAAATTAGCAATTTCCAGGAGGCATTCAGTCACCTCTGCAGCTACAAGCCAGTATAACAAACAGGTGTAACAAACTAAAAGCTTCTGTTGAAATTTGGCTAATTTTTGCCAGCTAAGAGACCACAACTAGTCTAGTGAAACAATAATGGAAGTAAAGCAGGTGAGTTTTATTTTCTTCCCCAGAATGCTTCTGTGTTCTGTGAGGACAGCTATTTATTTTCTAAACAGATAACATCATGTATGAACTCAAACAAAACATAGTCCCTATAGCCAGTTTTAAACCTCTGCTTGCAAGGTGTGCTTTTTGAACACAAGGTGATTGAGAACCCAACCTGCAAGCTAAGTGGAAACATCCTGTTCCTTGGCCAAGATTCTGTCAGTGAGACTATTCAGAGCTCCAGAATCAATACACATGGTTCATTACCCATGTGCAACTGGTGAGGTAACATTTCTGGTACTGACAAATGGTTAGAGTTAGCTGGTCTTCAACAGGTGTGGAACAGAGATGGAACTTGCTGGGAGAATTGATTATTGGCTTTGCTATATATTCCAAAAACAGGGTGAAATTATTTGTTTTGCAGTACCACAAATTGCTGATTTCATGGTTACACAAAGAAGTAAACAGCCTTTATCACAGGCAGCTGCTTCTCAAGAACACTGTTTCTCTTAATAGTGGTAACAGCCTGTCTAGCTACATGCGCTGCAGGTCAAAGGAACAAAGTGAGCACTGGTGGCATTAACAAATGAATTCCCTTCACATATTAGGAATTATTTTCCATCAGCATTAGTGCTATTTATGGCACAAGAGTAAAAAGCAGAGCCATTAATCACAAACACAACTTGGCAAAGGTAGCTTTGGCTCCTTGGAGCTGTTATTAGAAAATGCACTCCAGGACAGATTACAGGTATTTGAGCGCTAGTCATCCATTCCTAGCTAGGAGGACAATGCTAGCAACTCAGTCTATCAGTGCTGTGTCCATGGAGCTACAGTGCACTTCCTCCATCATCCGGGTTTGCAGTAAGCACAGTAGGAAGGAGTGTTAGTAAGTATTCCAAGCTCAAGAAGGACTAGCACTATCCCAGCCAGGGAGCTAAGGTATCACCAGAAAAGGACACACAGGAGCTGAAGTCAGGACAAGGAGCAGAAAAGAAAGGAACAGGAAGGATATGGCATAAACAGAAAATTGGAGTAAAGCCAGAGACAATATTGGGCTCAGATATTATTTACAGGTCCCTACCCACAAAACCTCTCCAGCACTAGAATGGTAAATGTATGAGCTGCTTCTTCTGGCAGCGAGGCTGTATCCTATGGCAACTAGACAGTGGTAGAATTCAGTTCATTGTTCCTGTGAGAAGGAAATGAACAGTTTAGAAATTACTGCAGAATATAATTTCCATAACTAGAACTACATGAACTGTATTTCTGTAGTTCCCTGTTGTCAGGAAAATGCAGTGAACCTGAATGAGCAGAAAAAATATTTATATTTCTTAAGAGGCTGAACTGCTCAATTCTCCATCTAATGCAACAAAATCAACACTCCAGATTCTTAACTTGAACATTCAGAATGCTAACAGGGATACACGTATTTCTCATTCAGTGAAGAGTATTGGGTCTTAACAATGGTGCAGTGCCATCTTTTGGCAAACACTAGAAAATACTCCTTATTGCATCTGACTTGCATAGAAACATGTCTCAAAGCCTAAATTGTGACAATATCAGTGACAACCAGGTCACGTGGAAAATTGCTCAAATTGGGCTAATTACTCTCTACTAGTCTCTAGGTAGTATAATGAAGAGGTTGCTAAAAATAATGATATGAAAAGTTCCTTTACTTACCATTTTACTGCAGGAAGTTGAAAGAGCCAGCATTCACCCAGTGCCCTGATTTGCATTCTAATCCAAATTCACTAGTAATGCTGCACTCAGCTAAGTGGGAACTCCAGTTTCCACCAATCCACCATCAGCAAGAAGCTTTCCCCAGTCAGCTGAACTTCAGGCAAAGAATTACAACTGTACATACAGAAAGGTGCACACTATATTTGAGGAGGCAGTGTTATGCTTTATGTGCCTGGTAGCTAAGCTATACCACTAATGTGAAGGCACACTGAGTCATGTTAGAGGTATAGGATGGAATGATCCGTTTCTAAAGTTTGAGCCCCTGCTGAGCTCTGAATCCTATGGAAACTCTTAAAACAGGTACCACTACCTGTCCAAGATCTCCCTGAACAGTTGAGGGGAGATACTTTACTGCTGGCAGAAGCACTAACTCCTAAGCCAGACTGATCAAGTGGTACAAACAAAAACAAAAGGGGACCAGCAGTCACCACTGAGTTACTGCAGATATTCTTCATACAGCTGTTCTCTCAAAAAACTATTTTCACTGCTTTATCTAAAGTCAAAAAAGTGATGTGGCACATGAAGCCACTTGGAAGAAAGCACTTACACATTTGTGCATATAAATCTTTATTCCACAGCTATGTTGATCAAACTCCTATCAAAATAGGTCTAAATCCCATCTATAATTTCTCACAATACATTCTGGGATATATATTAAGTAACTATAATTTGAGTGTTTTTAATATTTACTTTAATATTTGTAATATTTTTTAAATATTCTCATCCTTTTATTGGTAAGTATTCAAAACTCCAAATTCTGTAAAAACAGGATTCTCAAGATATTGAGTAATCACTTGCAAATTGTTGGTATTTTACTTGTTCTTAAATTCCTTTACACTGGATATGTATTCCCTCCGGGTTTAACATTGCAGCAGTTCTGATAACTCCATTATCACAATCACATCTCCCCCTTCCTTCAGGGGAGACTGCAGTATGCTGTTACCAGACTGCACTGTTGGTGGGTTTGTTTTGAACTTCTAGAACCAGTACTAAATTATAATGTTTCTGAGGAATCAATTAACAACTCACAGATCTTTAGTTTAACTTCATACAGCACTATGAGAAAGTACTATGACTCCTGTTTCATGTTCACACGCAGACCCCTTTTCAGAGCATTCCATTCCAGCTTGCCTGAAATCAATGGCATGATTTGCCTCCAAAGACAAAAGGACCACTGAGAAAAAAATATCTGTACAATACATCTCATTGTTATCTACCTCAATATAACTGCTAAACTTTTGTTGTACTACCAACTGGATGGTTTTAATGAACAATGTTTTACCTGGTGGTTGCTTGTATCAGAAACCTTCACATCCAGTGATCCTGTCAGAACAGCATACCAGTTTGACCCAATATCACCCTGACGAAATACTGGAAAGAAGAAATACTGTAAATAAGAACTATCCCCTTAAGTATAGCAACATTATCAATTTTCCCTCATACTACTGTACTGCTATAGTCACTGCTGACAGTAAAATATTTGCCATATCAGACTACTTACTTGTCCAATAGTATTTCCAATGACACTGGAAAGTACTCATTTTAGTAAATTGATCAGAAGACTGAACCAGTGAAATCACACAGAACTGCTTTGTTCTTCCCCAGTTTGCTTCTTTTTTACTGTCACTTAATTAATAAATGAACAATAATAACGAAGACTTTCTGAGAAATGTACCCTTGAAATTCAGAATCTTCAAATGCTATCTGCATTGAACTGCCCTCAGTAAGAGTTCTGGCTGAGAAACAACTGCCAGACTTTGATACTCAGATATTCCATCAGTGTGATTACAGAACATTAGAATTCCTATTACTCTACGCAAACCTCAGTGCTGTGTACCTAAAGAATGTCAGATTTATCTGAGGTGGTCTCAGAGAATTTACCAAGCATCACTTACAGAAGTTCTCTACTAGCTACACCTCTGGTATAACTATGGCAACTCACACATTTCCATGACAGGGCCATCACTTACTTCCACCTGAGCTTCACAGACTGAGCACAGCTGTCCAGCTTTATCTGGCACTATAATTGCCTGAGCAAGCACAGAGCTTTTGCACTCTACAGCACTGTGCAGTTCTGCAAACATGTTGTGATTGGAAACCATATGCTATTAGTGATATCCCTCAGTGATATAAGTGATCCTGACATCACAAAGTACCTATAACTAAAGAGATCAATTATACATTTACAGGGGAAGAAGGAGGCTTAAGTGCAATGACTGCTGCTGATCTTTGAACAAAATGGTGGCAGAGTCCTAAATCTAATAATGTCTTGTTACCATAGAACCACCATATATCATATTTGTAGAGCAAGCAGCACTTAGTCCTGCCTTCTCCCATCACTAAGACTGTAAACATTTTTACAGCCATTCCACTGATTGTGCTCTCTGAACAATCTCCTAGAAACAATTCCTACCTAAACGTCAACTTTATCTACTTAATTACAAGAAGCTTTCTTACATGTGATCCCCTTTTCCAGGTTTTCATAATATCCACACAAACATATCTGCTGGAGAAGGTTTGGATGAAATTTCTCAAAGGCTTTCACTTCTTTCAGTCGTGTAAATATTATATCTACATCTTCACTGGAACGCTCCAAAGGTCTACAAGACAACAAAAGGAAACAGTTCTCAATAGCTTTATCAGGAAAACATATCCATCTGCACATACTAAATTCACAAATATTGACATTAAAAAGTTACATCATGATATAAAGCAACTAAAAATCATTATACAGGTACACAACAAAGTCCTTCCAAAACATCTTACCTTCAGTTATCAACTTAAGAATGATTATTATTATCTCAACACAGAAGTCTCACTGAGCATCAAACTCATGCTCTAGCAGTATCTATAAAAGTCTGTGTGATGGTACAGTCTACATCCTAATGAGCTAAGAATATATATAGTTTTACATTTTTAAGGGAACATAGGTACACAGAGGTACAAACACACAAGTAGTCTCTTGAACTCGTTAAAAAAAAATACACATTCTCTATCTGGCTAAAATAAACTATTCAGGATTTGAATCCAGTCCAAGCACTCCTTCCAGGAGGAATTTAGTGACTTTTTTGGAATGCAAGACTTTAGGAATCCAATTCTTTTCTCATGGATGAATCCCAGATCCTCTTCCCATTAAGTCTCTGGCTCTTACCTCTCTTATTAAATTTAGTCTAGAGGGATTAAATGTCTATCCTCATTTATACTCCAACTTACCCTTAATAACTACAGATCTGAATAACAACTCTCTGGTGTATACGGTTACTTCTACAGCACATTGATATCCTCTTAGCACTTCAAACTACAACAAACTACAGCAGCTCCCTTTTGAAATCTCTCCAGGAAGATTTTCACTTTTTTTTTTAACCTGCACTAGCTGACAGGTACTAATAAGTGTAATTCTCTCATCAAAACCCTTTTAAGAAGATAAGAAGGTGCAGCCGCCAAACAGAATTAAAAACCATTTTTACAAGATCCCTACCCAAACTACAGTAGCACTTGAAATACCGTATTCCTTCCTGGACTCTCAGAATGAACAGCAAAACCCAACAGGGAAAGAAAAGGAAATTATTCTCTGTATACCCTCTTTTTCTAGAAAACCCCTTTAGACTGTTTCATTCATACAACTACTCTTAGAAGGCTGAACAAGTTCACAAGCCTCTTTGCACAGAATTGAGTATAGGATATTAGTGTTTAGTGTTCTTTAATTGCTTGATGCCATTGGATGGGGGAAAAGTCAAACAGAATTAGCAAAATAGACACATAAGGTCTTATAAACTTCATCAACATCATTCCATGTTCTTCCTGAAAAATGAGCGCAGGAACCCTTTCCACTTTTGGTTCTGCCAGAAGGACAAGACTGGGTGGGTATCATACACCAAAGAACACATAGCTCTTTTCTTCTGAGAGTTACTGAAGGGACAGGGTTTCTATGTGGTTTAGAATAAGGTAAGAGTAAAGCTCACTTCCCTTGATGTGAAGCATCACATCTTAAACAGATCAAGTGCAGGAAAAGCTTGCTCTTTTGACAAAACTGCTTTCTCAGCCCTGGTAAAGTGAGCCATCACAGGAGGATGACTGTTCTCACAGGTGGCTGAGCCATGCTTCTCAGGGTTTTCAACATCAGCACAGCAGTGAGAAACTAAGTTCCATATTTACTGAAAAAGATAAAGTAACGTGGTCCAAGTGGCTGACTTCAGCAAGCACTTGAGCCACAGTGCCTTGTATTTGCAACTGTTACTTCTTTCCACTTGGTTTGCAACTATGCTTATTACTTCAAAATTTGGATTCCTCGTTCTGTCCAGAGCATGTCTGCATGCCCTCCATTAAATGATCACTTTGAATACGATCAGAGCTCCTTGGAGAAAGCCTCAGTGCTTAGGAGTAAGGAATTACCTCACACTAGGTGTCCTAAGCTGAGGCAACCCTTAGTCTTTAGTAGGGCATGTAGTTCTGCAGGCATAAAAGCTTCAGATTGCAGTGCAATAGTAATATTCAAACTCATTTATTTTAAGAGCTTATAATCTGTAACAATGAGACTGATTTCAACAGGATAGATTTACTTAGTGATGGAACAGAATGGCAATAATAAAAAAACTCAAGTGTCAATTAATAGGTTCTCCACACTACAGCACACCTATCCGCTGCACAATGCTGTAGGGATTTATGACTTAATTTCTCTTTGAGAAAGCTAAGTCTAAGAGAGGCATACCAATGAACTACCAAAATGCTTTAGACTTCTGGTAAGAGACTGATGTTCTAACTATAAACAAAGCCACTTTTAATATGAAGCAATGCCCACCCAAGGGTTTACTTCCATGGGGCAGAAGGCAATCAACACTTCAAGAGGCACTTTGCACTTGTTACACTAAAATTCCCAAATCCATGTTTTCAACATTTCCTTGCTCTCTCATAATGAGGCTTTCAGAAAATCAAGTGACAGTTTTCCTTTGCCTGCCATTTTATGTGATTTCAGGTTCCTGTTTTATTATTTCCTCTGTAACACAGGAAGTCAAATTATAGTTAAAACCTCTTCCCTAGGATTCTTACACATATAGATTCTTCCAGAGATAAAAATCTAAACAAATGAACAAAACAACACAAGCAAAACTTGGTTTTCAACAAATCAGAATATATTTCTGATGCTCTGCTATGCAAAGCCCAAGATATGCCATAGATAATCCTGATTTATGTGGGCACTGATTGACTACTCCATTAAATGCAGACTGACTGTCTATGAGCTTCTGTCAGACTGAATTTCTTCTGTCATCCTCAGTGACAGTCAGACAGTGCAAATACAGAGGTTTCTCCTTCACCTACACACTCATTGCATAGTGTTCTATTACTCACTTAACCATACTTGTGCCTTCAATTCTGGTAGGCCAAAGCACTGAGTAACCATTGGAAAGGCAGAACAATAATTATGCTTCATTTCCTTCCTGCTCTACAAATTATGCATTCCTCTAACAAGTCAATTTTTTTGAACTGTATAAGCATTAGAATGACAAGCAATGTATTTATTAAGCAATTATACTTAAAGAGATTTATTTAAAGTTAGAAATGAATTACTTGAACAATACAGCTATAATAGGTGGCAAAAAAAATTATTTCTTTCACCTTCGCACACTTGTTAAAAAGGGCAAAATACTTCAAGGGAAAAAGAAATTACAAGGAAGTATTTATCCTTCATTCTTAATAATTGTTATGTATGATGCAATCTCAGCAACTAAGGTATAACTATCTTCAATTGAATTAAGCCTCCAACTTTCATAGCTCAGTATTGTTAACATTTCATTTGATATGACTAGAGACAAATGAAGTTATATTAACCAGCACTACAGCCGCATAATAAACAGGAAAAGCACTTTAATATGAAGTTAAACTTTGGGATACATTGTAAATAAAATTCAGAATTGAACAATACATGCAAGTGATGATATGCTTTCATTCAAACTCTGGCCACTGTCATTCACAAAATACACTACACTAAAGGCACCTTTGTTCATTTTGGTGTACATTATTAAAGGAAACTAACATTTAATGACTACAAAATAACACCAACATATTTAAAATGACACACATACATTTTGAGAGCTGCTGAACTTAAATGTGAAGTGGAAAGTCAATTCAGGAAATATTCACTAAGGATACAGTAAAGCAGCATGAATAAGAAGATGCACATTCAAATATGGCACAGAAAATACTAACAGAGCAAACTATCATGACAAAACAGCAATTCTTAAGATACAGACAAAAACAGCACCACACTGGATAAGAAAAAACTAATTGTAGCAATTAGACACAGCAATACTACAGGAAAGGTGTCACACAACAAAGACACAACGACAACAGTACTAACACAATAAAGAGGTACTCTACAGAAAAGGAAAAAGATTACTCACCCGTATCAGAAGATCCTAGGTTCAGAGGAGAGAGCTTCACTAAAGAGGGATCTCTAGAAAGAAAGCCCTCTCCAGTGAGGGTCAGCCCTTAAATGGGGTCTAGGAGAAGTGCAGCCAGGCTCCACCCCCTTCTGGTCACACAGCTGAATTGCCTTCACCTGTGCTCCCAGGGCTGACTCAGTCCTTTCCCCAGGAGCTCAATCAGTGGTTCAGGCCGTGACTCAGCAGTTCCCATACAGTAACTTTTTATAAATATCAGGTGGCTGCCTGACCTAAAGAATATAGTTTCAACTAGCTGTTTTGTTGATGCTTTATTCCACTGACAGAATAGGAGTTTGGTTTTGTTATAGAAGACGCTTAACCTGCATTTTATAAAGTATGCAAAAACATCAAAACCAGTCAATTTGTCAATATTTTTTTCATCAACAACTTCTACCAACTAAAAACAAAGTGATTTTCAATGATACTAAATTCTATTTTTAACAAAATCTACATTTCCAAGTTTCGTGTTAGAACAGCTTAGAAATCATACATCTGCTTCACCTCCATGAGTACGAGAAGCTTCATGTAACTACAAGCTTTTTCCATTTAGGTCACATCCAGTCTTCACATTGCCCTAGCAATGCAATACAACAGCCAGAATTACACACACACATGCACACAATCTTAAAGACATTATACAAAATAAATTAGGCAATTGGTCTGTATGGGAACTGTTGACTCACGGCCTGAACCTCTGATTGACCACCTGAGGTGAGCACTGAGTCAGCCGCAGGGGCACAGGTGAATGCAATCTCACCTGAGTGACTGGAAGGGGTGGAGCATGGCTCCCCCACTCCTAGACCCCATTTAAGGGCTGACTCCCTAGGAGGAAGGATCTCTCTCTGGAGATCTTCTCTTTTGGGAACTGATCTACAGGCCCAGGATATGGGTAAGATCTGTATTTTGCTTCTAACTTTGTAACTACATAATTTTTCTATCTAATACTGCTTGTTCTAGCCATAACGTGGTCTATAGGAAAGAAGAAATAAATTGTGTAGAACATAATTATTACTACATGATATTCTGCTCAAAATCAAGATTTTAGAGATGAAACTCTAACTACAAACAATTCCAGCAAGGACAGCTTATTTAGTTTTCCAATTTTGTCTGGTAGTAGACAACATCTACAGTTGCGAGAGTACCACACCAATCATGTAGCCATTTGTAGGGGAACTGTTGAGTCACAGCCTGAACCACTGATTAATCACCTGGGAAATGACCTGGTCAGCCCTGGGAGTACAGGTGAAGACAAGTCAGTTGTGTGACCAGAAGAGGTGGGGCCTGGCTGCACTTCTCTTAGACCTTATTTAAGAGCTGACTGTGCCTGGGGATGGTTTTTTCTGGAGGTATCTCTTTAGGGAAGCTTTTTCCTGTGAACTTTGTGCTTTCTAATACAGGTAAGCAATCTTCTTTTATGGTTTCTTTCTGTTGTGCTTGTCCTTCTGTCATTGCACCCTTGTTGTAATGCCTTTTCTATTGTACTTATTTGTTCAATGGTAAAGCTGTTCTAAAAGACTGCCAACTAAAGCTGTAGGTATCAGGTGTTCTAGTCAACCTATGCACATACTGATTTGCTCTGGGGAGCCCTGACAATGTTTGTGCATGTTAATGCTAGGATTATTGCTTCTTCTGTGTCATAACAAGTGTATAACTTAGTACAGCCAAACATAAGAAATGAAAGCTGGTACTACAAATACATAAATCTCTGATAGTAGAGAGTGAAACAGCTGAAGTTTGCTCACAATAAAACTCCTGCTCTCACTATGAGTTATTTTGAATTCATATATTCAATAAAATGCAGGGAGCAACAGGCGTATGGCAGACCATATTAATGGTCTCTTTGAGGAGATGTGGAAAGAAGAAGCACTTTTTTATTTTTCATTAAAGTCTGCACCTTTGCACTGGACTAGAAAATGAGTTGCGTGATGTAAAAACATAACTTTGTTATTAGTGATCACTCTTAGAAGACTGTACTTTTGCATGAGTGCTAGCAAGCACTTAGGCTATACTTAGACTGCTCTGTCTCTTAGTTTCTACATGCTGGTTCTTGCTGCAGGTACACTGGGAGGCAGGTATGAACTAAGCATGCCCCAGCTCAGCCACATAACATGTACATAGAGTAAATGCAAAGCACACAAGCCAACAGAAGCTGTAGTGTATGTCTACAATTTTGTCCCAAACTAAGACAAATTGTGGTGTTGTTTCTATGAGTTCATTATTTAAATTTAGGATTCATACAATTTAAATGTGTATATTTGAAATGTATATAATTTAAAGTGTATACAAACAGTACATTTTTATCAGTCTTAGAAAAAATGTATTTAAAAGTAAATTAAAGTATTGTAAATGAAGTCTAAAATATTAACTATATTGTCTCATTGCAAGTCCATATCCAGTTATTTCTGAGATAGTTACAAGTTGAGGATGACAATCGGTACAAAATAATTGTCCTTATTTCTTTTACAAGTCTTTCAGAATATCAGTTCTTTATTCTAGTCCATCTGCACGCATAGAAGAAAATACTGACTGCTAAGTGTATAACTTACAGCTCAAAGATATGTTATGATGAACTAGGAGACACTCAAATTCAAATCTGTTCCTGTTATATAGTTTCAGTCTGAACCTACATTCAAATCTATGGGAGCTTGGCTTAAGGTACAAATATCAGCTATTATTCTGTATGCATTATTGTGGTTTTGTTAAAAGTAAATCCACACAAGCCTAAGGTCAACCAGGATGGCAAGGACACAAAAAGCTCAGTAGGTATGTCTTTCAAACACTTATTCATATTTAAATAATTTATAAGCAGCTGTGCAAAGATCATAACATTCATAGCAGAACAGCCATGCTGCATGCTTTGCTCTGTGATCTGCTCCTCCAGTCTGCTAGGGCACTGAAGGTTGTATTTAATAAGATGAAAACAGAATGTTGCAGGTGGTTACGAGATCCTGGTATCTCTGACTTGTGAGTGCTGTGCATCATTAAAAAGTTTGAATTAAATTAAAACCCTTGTTTGAATTCAAAACTCTGATCAGGCTTAGAGAAATAAGAGCTATGTAACAAATACTTTATTTACTGCTCAGTAATTATACGTTGACACTGAAATGTTCTGGTTAGATAATCTTTGGTGTGAAAGAAACCATGAGAGTAGGTTGGGCATTGTTCCTAAGCAAGTATAAGCATTTGCATCAATCAGCAATCATCTTTTGTG
>PPHD01004815.1:0-27703 GCA_002909625.1 Bambusicola thoracicus | reverse complement strand
GGTAAGGGCGGCCGCCCCCGCGCCCCGCAGCCATGCGGACCCCGCGGCCGCTGCCGACCTCGCTGCCGCTTCTCATCTTCGTCCTCCTCCTCGGTAAGTGCCAGCGGCGAGGCGGGAGGGAGACCCCGGGAGCGGCTGGCCCGCGGGATGCCGCGGTCCTGCGGGCGGGCGGGAGGAGGGGAGCACCTCCGCGTGCGTGCGGGTAGAACCGGGGCTGCGCCTCCGCCGCTGGCGTAGCCGCCGCGGGAGGGGGTCCCGCGTGGGAGCGGGCGGGCGGCTCCGTGCGGGCGGACCAGGGCCCTCCGCCGCGTCCTGGCGGAACGCGGTTGGAGTGCTCCGTGCCGTCTCCGCGAACTCCTCCGGCGGTTCCCTCTCCCCGTCCCGCCGCCGTCTGTGCCTCGTCCTGTCCCTTTCGGTCCCTCTGTCGGAGGTCCCTCCCTACGGGTTTGGGAACGGCAGAGCGCGAGGCGACCGGACGAACGCCTCTCTTTGCGGCGGGCTGTCAGCCTGGCTCGGTGCCCGTGAGTCAGTGGGAGCGTTTGCGGAAAGCACCCTCGCGCTGAGGCGGCCCGCGTGCGTGGAGTCACCTCGGAGCCGTTCCGATCCGCCTTTTTTTTTTGTCGGGGGGATTTCCTCCTCGCGTCGCTGCCGCTGGAGCAGGAGCAGGAGCAGGGCTGGCAGCTTGCCCTGTCCGGGGTACCGTCGCGTACCTGCCCTGCCGACTTGAAAACGGCAGCTCCGCTTGAATTGCAGCCGTGCTTCCACATCTGTAATTTGTGCTTGTGCGTGCCTGCATGTGGTTTCTCGTGCTGCTGCCTTTCCTCAGGAAAGTGTGAGAGAGGGCTCTTTGAGATGGTTGTAGAGAGGGCTCAAACTTCCCTAACGGCAGCTCCCCCAGGCGCCAACCGTCTCACAGCTGAGTTTAGCCGGGTGCCCACCCAGCCCGCAGAACGGGAGTGAATGGGCGGCAGATGCTCGCCGCTTTGCCTCCGCACGCCAGAGCTCTCTCAGGCTGAAGAACAATAACAGCGCGTTGGATTAAGCGCTCCTAATATGGAGCGAGCGGTTCGGTGTCCCAGCGCGCCCGGCCGGCGTGGTGATGTAGCAGCAGAGGGCATCGCTCAGCCTGAGGCTTTCTCAGGGTGGGAGCGAGGGGCACCACCGGGCACCCCGTGGCCGCGTCGAGTTGCATTTAGGAGCTTTCACCTGGGTTTCCCTAGGCAGGCAGCGTGCGTTCACCGAGCTGACGGTCTCAACAAGAGCGGGGCCGTGCGACTCAGAGCCTCGCGTGCTTTGGGTGCTGTGTGTACAACTGAGGCGTAATGGATGGGCTGTGGGGGAGAGGGAAAAGCCTCGTTTCGTAACGCAGAGCTCCAGCTGGATGTAAAGGGGCTGCAGCTTTCCAACCGAGTAACGTTAGCGCTGGGCTGCGTGGATAAGGTGCCGTGGGTTGAGCGTGCGAGAAGCGCAACTCGCTTTCTCTTGCCCCCTTTTGCAAACTCATCAGAATCTCCGAGGGAGGAGCGGCGGTTGTGGAAGGAGTCAGCAGACGGTTTAATGGAACGCGTGGAGCGTTAAGGAGCTAACGGGACCCGTGTAGCTGCCAACCCGGGGCTTGGCAACCCACATCTGGCACGTGGGCGTAGCGTGGGGAGGTTGCTGTGCTTCTTCCCCTCTGGCTGCGATGTTCGTTACGGGGCTCTCTAAACGAGTGGCGCTTCATCACGGCGAGCGCAACATGGGGACGTAGAGCGAGTGCTGTAAATAACCGTCACGCGGCGAGGAGACCATTAATACTTGTGCCAGCCGGTGCTAATCCTGCGCGTAGCCGCGAGATTTACCTTCTTTTTTGTTGCGGGGATGTAAAGTCTGATGCTACTCATATTTATGGTGTAATATATAGGAAACACAATAGGCTTCTGGGGAACGCTGAATCCATTGGTGTTGGTGACTGGTTTATGAATAGTTCTGTCTGTGAGGCTCTGGCGGTATCCAGAATGCCACCTGTGAATGCAATTTACGGCTCTTTGTGTTCAAACATTGCATATGTATATATGTACATAGACTCATTACCCTCTTCCTCTCTCTATTCATGCATAGTAATTGGTGATTTATTTGCGATTCCTGGAGGGGAGTACAGCCTGCGGAAGGTCTTGAAACTGCAGATCACTTGTAAATGGCGTGTCGGAGGGAATAATGATGCAGGGGTGACTCCGGAAGAGACGAGGGATGAGCTGAAGGGCTGTCTGCTACCGGAGCTGGCTGCCTGGGGAGCGGCATAGTGCTGCTGGAGCGCACTGCTGCTGCTCCCCCTGCTTCGCTGCTGCTGGCAGAGAAGGCAGCGGGAGTGGGTGTTTGCCCACGCGAGCTTTGGGGCTGTTTGTGCGTACCAAAGCTGGCAGGTTCCACTCTTGAGTCGTTCCTGCCATCCTCAAATGGGGCTCCTCGTGGGGAGGCTCCCTATCTCCTGCCTTGGCCAGGCTACGTGACCTCCTGAGGCTCCAGCAAATCCTGTTTATTTACACAAGAGGTTTTGTTTTAAAGCGAATTGTTGTCTTCTAGTTGACCTTCCGTCAAGTTAGATTTCTTTATTAAAGCAGCTTTTATTGTAAATCGAATGCATACTTGGAACGTTTGTACCAAACCCATTAACTGAAGTGAAAAGCAGGATAAAGAGGCAGACGGTCATTGCGGGGGAGAGGGTCACGGGGAGTTTGGGAAGGAGAGTTCTTCAGTGTTGGGAGACTTGAGGAATTTATAGGACCAGATATGCGTTTTGTTTCTTGTGGTTTGTTGTTTTCCTTCCTTCCTTCCCCCTTTCTTGGCCTTCTTTGGTACCCCTACACAATCAATCCTGGTCCAGCCATTATCCTGAAGGTTATACAGGCTGGTATGAAGCCAGAGGTGTCTTGGCTGGTTGAACTCAGATGAACTGGAGAGTGCTGTAGCCTGGAAGCGTGCTCCTTGCAGTGTGACGGATAGCTATCTGCAGACCCTGCTCACAAACTCACTGCACTGGGAAAACTGCCTGCAAGAAAGTGGAAGGCTTTTCGAGCGCAACTGGGTGGTGTTCTTGTTGCTAGGGCTCTTCAGCTCGCAGTACGACTTGTCTGCTCATACCATGGATGTTCAGCCCTCCAGCCAGTGTCTGGAAAACTACAGCATTATGACTTGCCTCTGGCTTTCGGGTTACTAAATACCCCATAATGATAACCTGCTAAATTTGTTTCGACACTGTTTTTATATTGCCATCTCTTTTCATATAGCATACTCTTAAGGGGTAGTTCTCTGGCTAAATGTCTGGTGACATTCAGCATCTGTTTCCTATCAGCTCCGCAGAGGCTCAAGCTGATTCCTCTCTAGATAATGTGGGGCTTGAGCAAATCACAAAGCAAAGAGTCTGCAGCTGTCTGCTGTGAGTCCTGGGTGGCTGCATGCCTGCGTGTCATTGCCAGCTTGAACCTGTTGCTCAGCCTTCCTCCATTGGTGTGCTCAGAGTGTGTTCCAGTGAGGTGTGTTAGCAAACCACCTAACGACAAAAAGCTTAAGTAGGAAACAGCAAGGGGACGAGAGAAAATCTTGCATTTCTATCCACTGCTAAAGTTGCATTTCAATAACCTGAGAGCAATTAAATGCTATCACAAAACCAGACCATCTCAGTAAAAGGATGGGAAGGTTTTCTTGAAGAGGGAAAGGCTTTGCCGCTCTGTGTGTCTGTGCCTCGCTTGCACAAGTGCGTAAAAGCAGCACTGCTTCTATGGCTGCTCCTTTCCAGTGTCACTCTGTCATCAGTGCCTCCTTGGTGTTCGCAGGCATGTCCTCCTGCAGGCCCAGAGGGAAGGAGGAGGTAAGCTATGGTGAGGTGGAGGAGTGGGCAGAGATGGGAGCTACGCTGAGCAAGAGCACTGAGGGGAGGGCTGAGGTGTAGCCATGAGCAACGCTAGCGCTCCTCTATAAAGCTTGGTCAGCTTGGCCTACTGGGTTTTGTTCTTGCAGCCCTGACAAACTGCTCATCGGGGGCTGACGTGACTGGAGGTGATTTTGATGTGCGTAGCTTTTGTGGTGTTGCCAAGTGGCGTATATTGTGGTTTGGTTTTACTTCTAGTTCAAAACTGACCCTATGCGGATTGCTTCGCTTTCCAGCAAATAAATTCCCTTCTGGAGCCATGGTGATTACAGGGGAAGAGTGGAAATGGGAGGTACGTCTGGCTTTTCTGGGGATTTTGTTTGTTTGTTTCCTTGGCAATCGGTTCACCCCCAGCTGCGTCCCCGATGTCCCTGCCTGCGGCACACTGTCACTTTTATGGCTTTTGGCCTTTGTATGGAGGCTGATAAACTTGTCAGAGGCAGCTGGGAGCAGGGTGAGGTAGATGCGTTGCTCTGTGGACTCTGCAGAGCTAAATGCGAGAGGAACTCGGCGCTGAGCCAGGCTGCTGAGCTAAATGGGAGTTTTCTGAGGCCTTCAGAGCAATGGAGACCAGAGTGAGGCGCCGAGTTTCCATAAAACAAAAAGATTTCTGTTTGTCTCGTAAGGAAAGAAGGGCTCTGATCCCTCAAGAGGACATGGGTATGGGGACTTGACTGCTTGGCTAAACTGAGGTTTTACTCCTTGGACAACTGCTGCCTCCGTTCTGCCTCATCGGCAGGAACCTGCCCAGGTCTCTCTGCATCTCTGCAGGTGGAGCAGAGCTGGGGTGTGAGAGCCAAGGGAGGAGGCTGGAGGCTGTTGTCGGAAGTAGTCTGGGAGCTCTGTGCTCCAGAAAGCCCTGCTGCTGGAGTCTGGCACTTATTAACTCTGGTTACCAGTACTTGGATCTAGCCGATGGGCTGTGGCTGGCTGCCAGCCCAAAATTACCAGTCCAGGTGTCAAGCCTCATTGGTTCTTTCTTGCAAGCTTGAAATAGGAGCTCCCAACAAGCATGTGTGCCAGCCCTTCTTCTAGTCATGTTTCTTCATACGGCTTTGTAAGGTTTTTGTGGTAATTATAGTACTTACTAATATTTATTCCCTTCTAAGCAATTATCTGAATGCGTTTATCTCCGGTGTGCTTTCAGAGTGCTCTGCCTCCTCTTACTCTATCGTTTCATCTCTCTGGCTCAGCACGTGCTGCTCCCTCCCTCCTCCACACAGAACCCTTTCTCCTCGGCTGCTCCATCTCCCCTGTGTTCTCAGCTTCTCCCAGCTGGCCTTCTGCTGCCTAATCCTGCTGGGTCGCTGCTGAGCTGCCTGGCCGGGTGTTAAGGTGCTTTGCAATGGAGGGCACGGACATCATGAGGTGCTGCCTGGCTTCACGTTGCCACCTGGCTTTCTGCTGGCTGGCCCTGGCCTACAGTGTCAGGGTAGCTCCTGCTGCAGGGTGTCACCCTTCCTGCTGTCCAGTGGGACCGCAGTGTGTAAATTCCAGTGTGTGAGGGGGGAAGCGTGGTGCTGAGGCCACGGGTTTGCCTGCTGGTATTAACCAACCTTTTCCTTACACACCTTGGGAGTGCAGCATGGAAAAGATTGCTATGCCCTGATTGATTTCACAGTTGGTGTTAGGAGCAGAGGAAGATGAATTTTTGCTTTGAGCTGTGTGGCATGCCTTACCCATGCGTGGTTCGTCTGTGGGTCGCCGGCACATGGGACTGATTAGACAGAGCAGCTCTCCATGCCACGAGCTAGTCAGCAATTAAATCTAATCCAGATCGCGTAGCTGCCAAACGCTGTAAGTTGCCAAGCCCTTGCTCCTCTGCACTGTAAGGAAGGCAGACCTGGGTGAGCTGAGCTGCTGTACCCACAGCAGGAAGGGCAGTGCTCAGTGAAGGAATTACTCAGATTTGTGCTTGGCTGAAAGCGGAGGTGTTGGGAGGGTGATTGCTTCCCCCCTGGGCAAAGCTGATGTGGGGCTGTGCCACGTGAGGCTGACTTGAGCTGGTGGAGCTGTGTCTTGGAGAGGCTCTCCTGGCTCCCGTGTGGATGGAAATCTGGGCGGTTCATATGCCAGGCTGTCCTCATCGTTTGGCTGGCTTCTTTTGGAGGTTATAGAGAAGAGGGGGTGAGCACAAGGAGATTTACTGTGTATCCAACACCTAATAGCTGTGCTAGCAGACCTGCTGGAGTACGCTGCTAAAAGTATCCTAATGATCTGAATGTAATAGCTTGAAGCCTTGGAAATGTGCTCCCTAGGAAAGGGAGCCCAGGTTTGACACATGGTTCCCCACGGAGGAGGGCCGGGCTATTGGCTGCCCTTCAGCACACCAGGAGGTACATACACACTGGGAGATGCAGTAGGAGCAGTGCCTGGCTCTGCTGCTCGTGCTTCCTTCAAGTAAGGCTGTTCCTCAGGTGGTAACCTCTGATCTCCTCCTCCAGGCACTGGCTTGGAAAGGAAAAAAGGTGTACCACTTCTTGACATTAGGAGTGCTGGAAGTGAGAGTTGCCTGACAGAAGAGCTTGTCAGTCCTGGAAGCCACCCACAGAGCCACAAAGGCCAGTGAGATCTGTAGAGTTGATGGGGAGGGGGTAGGAATGAAGCTGGGAGACATCAGGACTCCAGTTTTCCAATGGATGGCCTCATGTAGAGGGAACGCGTGTAGGTGATGCTAAAAATGCTGTGTTAGGGATGCTCTGTGGCAATGAGCACTGGTTTCTGCATTGCTCTCAATATGTGCCTGAGACTGTTGAGCACGGGTAGGGTGCGGAGAGGCTTCTTGGGAAGTATGATAGCGCGTTCAACTGTACGAGGCCAAAAATAAATTATCAAAAGAAAGAATTGAGAAATTAACAAAGCTAAACGGATGTCTGCAGCTCCTAGAGAAGGGTGTCGTATTTGAAAGCGTAGTTTTGAAAATCCATTTGCTTAGTAGTCATCTTACAGATAACTTTGCTATTTTTACTCTTTGCTTTGATGACGCTTCACTGTCTATATGATGTATTTAGCATCTGCATTCTTTTCTCATGTGGAGGCAAAATGTATTTGCTAATTTTGAGTTGGCTCTATACAATTGCTGTACCTCTTGGCTGTGAGTTAAGTGAAATCATTTTCTTAAAGCTATTATAAAGGAGCATAGCTGGCACCATCTCCCTTCCAACCTTTTTTTTTTAACCTCTCTCTTATATCTGCAACCAAATTTGAATAAAGAATGTATTTCTGTGCCATATTAAGTGTAATAAAGACTGTGCTCTCAACTCCCCCAAACCGAGAAGTAGGGATGTTTGGGTTAAGCACGGTAATCTACTGGGGAATGAATGCAAGATCAAGGGCATTTGCAGGTTTTTATTCCTGTGTTTGCAGGGGCTGTGGCATTGCTGGCGGGTTGTTCGCAAATGGTGGCTTAGATTACCTCTCTTGCAGGCAGCGGTGTTTGCATCTCGCCATTCTCATTTGATCTACGAGCAGTGATGAGAGCTGTATACTTGAATTCTGATTTTCTGAGAAGCAGTCGGCACTCATTAGGGCAGTGCTTAGACCCCAGAGGCTTTTTTCTGTGTTTTCATCCTGTTTCTGTAACCGTGTCTCTTGTTATCTTGTTCCTGAATATTTTCTCTTGTAAGAGGAGACTGTTTGTTGCAGCTGTTAAACCTCAAATGTCTTGAATTTCCCTTAGGGAAGAGGAGGAAGAGTTCCTGAGGTTTCTGCATAAGAAGGCCGCAGGAACACCTACATGTGTTTCCCAAGTATGCAGCCATGAGGGAGGTATTATTGGTGCTGTGCTAACCAACAGATAGATTCTGGCTAGCTTAGCCCGTGATTCCTCTTGCTGTGTGGAAGTGGCTTAGCGAGACAGTTGAAGTTTCTTTTCTCTTTGGCACGTAGTAGCACTGGATGCCTCTGGTTGCTTTTGTCAGAGCAGCGGAGCTAGGAGGTGTCAAATGAAATTATGGATGTTTGTTTGGTCTCCTGGCTGGATGTAATAATGCATGTTTTAGTGAAATGTGCATTGAATAAACATTGGGTAAATCTCCTAGGACAAGCACTGCTGGTGCCTGGAACCATGATTGTCTCCATGGCAGGATTGTAAGAATAATCTTCACCTAAGAAGAACTTTGCACTGTGTATTTAGTTTACATTGGTTGGGTGATTTGTAATGTTACTTTTTATGTTTCTTCTAAAAACGACCAACCTTAGGAGAAGGTTATCTGGGTATGAATCTTGTATGCTTGTGTTGCTGTCAGTGTTCTTTCTCCCTCTTCCATGGTGCTTGGTCTGGATGGGTTTATCTGACCCACTGTTGTGTTATTGTGCTAGGGTTGTCCTGCTAGCCTGATGGGGCCTGTCAGCCCTGTGTTGCCTTTGTGGCTGGAGGTGGTTTGCGTCCCGCTTATACTCCTTTACCTGGTGGAAGCATGGGAGCAGGTCCTCCCCTTGCAGAGTGGATCAGCAGTGCTAGAGTAGGTGGAAATCGCTATGCATTTAGTCTTTGCTTTGTGCTGGTGCTTTTTTTGGACTGCTTGTAGTCCCACTTGCCTTTCCCATGCTTCCCTTCAAGCTCAGATGTGCTTGGTAGTGCTGTATTACCAGTAGCATTGTCCTGGCTGTGTCCAGCTTCCTTCCTGCTTGCTCTGGTGGCTCAAGGTCTTTCTCCAGGTGAGAAGGAAGGAGCATTTTAGTGGTATGGTAGAAATTAGTGAACAAAAACTCTCCAACACCATAAGCTCAGCCCTGATCTCCATGGTATTGGTGATCTCTCCCTCCCTGTGTTCTCCCCAGCTTTGTGCTGGGCTTCATCAGTCCCTGACTGCTCTGGCATATGTAGCATTCTGGTGTGGTCCCTGTGTTTGTTCGGCTGGTATCAGTCAGTTACTGTTAAGGCCCATAATCAGGGTAGGATCTCAAGGATGTAGCTATTTACAGGCAGGAGGGGGAAGCCATTCCTGACTTGCATCAAACAAGAGTTTTATTCCCATTAATTGAATTCTTCTAGACTCTGATAACTTGAGCACATTGAAATCAGATAAATGAAAAGCCTTTCTCCCTGGTAGCTATGTAAGCTTTCCCTTAACTCCGTGATCAGAAGCCACCAGGCTCTGCTAAATACGTAGCTGAAGATCAAAACTTGTGCGTGCATCTGCTTGTCAGGGAGCTAAGCCAGCAGGACGATCAGTGCTGCGTATCAGCAGAGGGGGAGTTCGTCTCCTGCTCACCACCCTTACTGCAGTTGATTGAAAAAGATTTTGTGCTTAAAGTGACACATGCTGCTCAGCCACCCTAAGATGCGTGGTCTGTGCCCAGAAGCTGGGGTTGTGCTTTCTTCCAAGCCTTCAGATAAGCCTGCAGCTTTAGGAAGGAGAGAGCCGGCTCTCGTTGCAATGGCAAATGTTGTGTTTGGAGCTTATCTCAGCCATGCTGACCTCATGCCACATGGATGCTGAGAAGTGCTGCAGCAGGAGGACCTCTGGACTTGTGCCTCCTAAGCTGTGGTGTGGCTGAGCTGATGTTGTCACCCTGAAAAAATCTAGCCTACAGCTTTCTCCGGACTCCCTCTATCCATCAAGAGCCCATAGTGCCTGTGGTTATGACGAGCATGCCCCTTTCTTCATCTCATTTCCAACACCAGCTCTTGGGGTGGTGCTGGAGGCTGGGGCCCCTCTGGCGCATCAGAGGCTATTGGTTAATGTGAGGTTCTTCCCTCCTACACCCAGCTGCCACTTGCAGCAGCCAGGTACCTGGCTTGTCAGTGCTCAGCTGGGCTTATGCTCGTCTTGGTTTTCAGCCAACACCACTCTACCCTTTGGGGGTCATTCTGCTTTCCCCTTCCCTATCATGACCACAATTCATGCATGCTGGATTAAGGCTTCTTGTTTTCTTCCCCCCTTGTCTTGCATCGGTATGTATCCTGTAGCTGTTCACGCCACTGAGGCAGTGGCACCTGCCCCCACCCCCAGAACACTTCCCACCCTCTCTCCTGTCCTTGCCATCTGCTGCCTCTGCTCCTGCTGTCACGCAGTGACATGGCACTGCCATAAGTCTCCTGGGCACGCTGACCTCACCATCACAGAGAGCATTCAGCTCATGCCCTCTGCAGTGTTCTTCATAGATGCTTTCACTTCTCCTGCTTTGCTGAGTGATGCTAATGATGCTTGCCCTGGACAGCCCTTTTTCCAGCTTCTGCTTTGTTCCTCCTCTTGGTACCAGTTGGTACCATAGGACTGGTAAGATCAAAGCTTGCCTTGACCTGCTTGTTCATCCTCTGCTCTTCTCCTCCACACCTTTCCCAAATGTAGACTTTTCTAACCCTTTTGTTTTCCTTACGGCTTCCTGCTCGTTTTCCTGTGTCTGCCATCACTTCGCTACTCAGAGCCTCCCCTCTCAGTGCAAAGCTGCTTTATCCCCTCCTCCTTCAGCAGCTGTTCTGTTTCTTCAAGCCCCATGGGGTGCTGTCTGGAGCTCTACCTCCCAGCCCAGACCTCTGCCAGTTTACTTGTCTCCATGATTTACTCTGCAAGGATGTTCTTGATGGCCCCTGCTGCTGTATATCTCAGTGGTGCTCCAACACTATCTTCTTTAGCTCAGCAATAGCCCACACAATAACCATGTCTGTTTTTTTCTGGAGCAGTTTTCTCCATGTCCTGCTTTATGTGCTTTCTTCAGCCTCTCCAGGGCAGCCTTTCTCACATCCTTGTGAGTATTCTTCACTCAGCCTCATAACTGTTTGTGGGGTGGTTTTTTATTTTTAGGTTCTCTATATGACCCTGCCCACCTCTTCCTGAAGTCTCTGTCTCAGAATACTGTTATTCACTAATAAAGTTGGACCAGCTTCTGCTGGCTTTACAACTGGCTTCACACTTTCCTTTGAGCCAAAATCTTGACCTCTGTTTCTAGTACTTATGTATGTGCATGTGCCTGCCTGTCTTTCTATTCAGACTGCAGCACTTCGTATCCGTTTCTGCCTCTGAAATTTGTTCAGCTCTTTGTGCTTTCTGCTCATTCCTGTGAACTCTTAAATTAGTTCCTCCCCCTGTGCCCTGCCAATTGGACGATGCTTGTCTTTCAAACCCCTTCTTCTTGTTCCGCCTTGCCTTTAGCAGTGCCGAAGCCTTAGCATTCCCTGCTGTGTGATTCCCACCTTCTAGTTTGGTTTCCTCAGGGTGGTTTCTCAGAGAATCATGGCTTATCTGATCGTGTTGCCTCCCCTTCCTGGATAACCTGGGAGCCCTTTGGCCAATTTCAGGCAAATACGACAGAAGTAGGGAGCTCGGAGATAAACGAGTTCCTACAGGTTTTGTGAAGAGGAGGTAGCTGAGTGCAAATGGGTGATGAGACTGAAGAAGACCCTTTTCTTCACGGGCTCTAGCTGTGCCTCCAAATTACTGTGCCAGTGTGGCAAAAGCCTCAGCTAAAGCTTCCAGTTGCATCATTAGTCTTAGAGACGGCCTCCCTCCTGTTGGTGGAGGAAGCTAGGCTTCATTAAGTCCCTTGCTCTTAGGGCTGTTAGCTGAAAGTGGAGGCTCAGAGCCCTTTTATTTTCTCCAGCATGCCTGGGAGTGGCCTGCAGCAAGCAGCTCTAGCGCTGCTTCACCTGGTGCAGTGCCACAGGGCCTATGCGGGCTGCCAACACAGCCTGCCCCGGCCCCCCTGCCTGCCTGAAGGTGCTGCTCCGTGGCAGGGCTTGTGAGGTTCTGCAGCTGCTGATGGAATGCAGTCCCATCTGAGTGTCCATCACGGCATGGCTGAGACTGGAAGGGACCTCTGTGTCCATCTGGTCCAACTCCTGCTCCAGCAGGGGGGCATCCAGAGCAGGCTGCTCAGCACCTTGGAGGATCTCCAAGGAGGAGACCCCACAACTTCTCTGGGCAGCCTGTGCTAGTGCTCCATCATTCACGCAGCACAGAAGTGCTTCCTGAAGTTCAGAGTGAACCTCCTGAGCTATGATTTGTGCCCAGTGCTTCTTGTCCTGTCACTGGGCACTGATGAAAAGAGCCTGGCTTTCATCTTCTTTGTACCCTCCCTGCAGGTATTTATGCACGTTGATAAGATCCCTTGAGTCACCTCTTCTTCAGGCTGAGCCACCCCAGCTCTCTCAGCCTCCTTGTAGGAGAGGTGCTGCAATCCCACTGTGATCTTTGTGACCCTTCTTTGGATGCTCTCCTGTTTGTGTAGTGGGAGACTCAGAAACAGGTCCAGCACTGCAGACAGAGCCTCACCGGCACTGACCAGAGAGGAGGCATTACCTCCCTCCACCTGCTGTCTAATGCCTCCCAGAACACTGGGATACCTTTGCAGCAAGGGCACGTTGCTGGGTCACATTCGGCCTGGTGTCTGCAAGTCCCCCAGGGCTGTTTCTGCAAAGCTGCTTTCCAGATGGGTGGCCCTAGCATGTCATGGCGCCTGGAGTGGTTCCTCCCCAGAGTGGGGAATTGCATCTGATTCTCCTTCCTATTCCTTGATGATGGCATCGTGTTATGAATGGATGTAGGGGGAAGGACTGTGCCTTTCTCTCAGACTGAAAGCAATAGTAATGGAAATACTTCTGTGTTCACCGCCCCCCCCCTTATTTTAAGTTCCCAAATAACAGAAAGCACCTGTCCTCCCTTTTGAAATGGAAACCTTGGTAATTTGGTCTCTGTAGCATGTCAAACTAATAAATTATAGTGAAAGGAGCTGAAGAGTTCTGACATCTTAATTAGCAGTACGAGGCAGCGAGTAACTGGAGAATCTCCCCTGATCTGTAGTTGTCTTTCAGAGAGGGTCTCTAACCGAATCAGAGAAATTTCAAGAGGCAGCATCCTGGCACCCTGCTGACAAATAGAGCGCAAAGAGGAACCCAGGAGAATTTAGGGGGAAAAAATGGAAACTGTCTACTGTTGTGCAGCCACATTTTGCATTCCTGTGATCCTTTATGGTGGGGTGGGAAAATCTATTTAAAGGATTGAATGCTTTTAGGCAGTACACTTGACTTTGGGGATAACTTAATTTACTGTTTACCTGAAAGCTGTTTCTGCTGAAGAAGAGGTACAAGGTGTCAGCATTGCCTTGCAAATTGGATATTCTCTCATGCTAATGTCTGTGGCTGTGGGGCACAAATGTTTCTTTTGCACACCAGGAAGAAGCAGGAGAGACTGCTCTTGGCTGCGTTTGTTTCTAGATATCACACTTCATAACTTCTTGCTGTGCTACTTCTGCAGAACTATGTGCTAAAAAGGGAGGGAGGACCAAACACAGAGCCTGTGCCAAAGGACCCAGCCAAAGTGCTGGAGGAGCAGCGTGCTGCTGGGGACAGTGGGACAGATGGAGAGGGGTGTGCATCAGTGGAATTTGTCATCAGGGCTTCCAAGTTTTTGTATCTAAGAGATTGTTGTTAAGTCTCTCTTAGGAAGGAAATGATTTGGGGATGGGCAGCTGAAGGGACTGGATCACAGTGTGAAAAGGAGATGCTCCTGCCCTATTCCAGAAGAAACATGCAAGTAAAGGTCCTAGGGTGCTGAACTCCAAAATGTCATCCTTAGCAAAATTAGTGAAAACCTAGGGTCAGAACTAGGAGGGGATACGAGCCAAGTATGCAAATTACATGAGCATGTAAGGATGGACCAAAACAGTGAAGTTTCTCTTGGAAGGCAAAAGGAGGATTTGGGGTGGGGGGGGTGTGGAGCACATGCTTGCTTCACATGAAGACAGCAAGAAGTTTTCTTTCCTTTGGGGAAAAAGGAAGTTCAAAAAAAAAAAAGAGAAGGAGCCAGGCTCTTCATGGATCAGAAGCATTTTGGAAGACTTCCTCATGAAAGAGAGGGGATTCCTTTAAAGAAAGATTGGTTAGTAAAAAGCATTTCCTTCTGGCAAGGATGTTGTGAAGGTGAGACTTGAGACTCGACTCTTTTCTCTCCTAGGAGAATGTTTAAAGCACGTGGGATGTTATGAAGTGAATTACAGCAATAATAAGGGCATTCTGTTGTTTAATATTGGCAAGGATTGCAGACCATGCAGGAAAATGCAAAAAGAAGCGACACTAAAATGTTATTGACTGTGAAACTAAAAGAAGTTTCTTATTGTCTGAGTGATTGCACAGGGAATAGTGTTTGGCAGTCCCCAAACTGACCCTGGCTATTGAACATGCAGGACCTGAAGACTGAAGAAGGATAATAAAAAGAAATTCAGAGGCTGCAGGGCATAATGAACTATGTCAGAAATTTCCTGCCTGGCTTTGTTGCTAGCTTTGCTGCTCTAACATATCATTTTTTGCCCCCCCTCTGGATGGGTTGGGAGCACAGACCGTCTAAGAGTTCAGCAGCCTGAGGTGTGTGTTGATGCCGTGCATCTTTGGTACTGACACGACAGTTCTGAATCTATTAGAGGTTTGGGAGCACTACAAGAGGCGTTGGAATAAATGGTGTGCCCTTACACATGTTTTGAGAGCTTGAAAGAACAGAAGAAAAAAACACACCTATCAATCTTGGGAGACTTCTCTTTTTTGCGTGGGTCTACTCTTAATCTTATAGTGAGCACCTGTGGTTCTGGCTTCAAAGCTCAGGCTGGAAAGGCAGTAATGAAACCACGGCTGCCTTTCTTTGCAAAATATGAAAGCAGGCGATACCTTGGATATTCTGGCCAGGCCTCTGCAAGTGCTGCTGTGTCAGTACAGTAGTGTTTAACCAGACCTTGAACAAGTAGTAGCAATAAAAGTCACCAGGGCACGTATTCAGTGTGCAGGAGAAAAGGACGCTTCTGAGGATAGAATTTGCACAGCTCCTTGTGTCTTAAGTAATGCGTGGGCAAATCAACACTTCCTGCCTGCATATTCCCAATATAAATATAATCTGCTAGAGAGCTTCTGCTTGCGTATTTTTCCCATCGTGATAAGGGTAGTGATGGAACGGTATATGGAGAACATGCTGATCCAAGAGCTGGGAAAGTCCTGTTCTGACCTTGGAAGAAAAGAAATGCTTGATTAAGTAGGCCCAGTGCTTAGGGTGGAACCCATGCTGCAAAACATGCCTGTAGTGCTACTTGAGTGCTCGGCTATCCTCTAGGATTAGTCAAAACTGACGTGTTCTTTGGGGAATACAAGGATTTCAGAATACAAGGAAATCTCAGCAACTTTGCAGGAAAACAGTTAAACTATAGTAGTAGTGGGTGTGCTGCAGAGGTATGGGAGACCTCAGCAGTTGTGTTGACCGTGATGAATCCTTACCAGTAGGATAGTCAACTCAGTCTTTCCCTCATACCTCATCATGTAATGTTATCCATCTTTTCTATCAGCTACAGCTTGATTCACCAACTTCCTCAGAGGCCTTGTCAAGTTAGGAGGCTGAGCACCACAGGCCCATTGGGCTCAGGAATCTATAGGCAGAGTGGATGCCCTGCCATCCCTCTTTGTTTTTGATGAAGTGGGGGTTCACCTTTTTCTCTGACCGCGTGTGTGGTTGGCTGGCTTCTGTATGCTTGGTTCCTTGACTTTTCAAGTGAAGCTATACTAGATTAAAGAACAGTTTCAGAATTAGTGCAGTCAAGTAAGTTTAGATGTGTTTTCTGATTAAAACGACGGAAGTGTAAGAGCAGGAGTTCTCGCCCTGTACATCTCTCAGGACAGGCTGATCTCCACCTGGGGTATTCCTGAAGAAGTTGAATGTCTCTTAGAAGAAGCTGAAGTGTGAGAGACTTCATAATCTCACAAAGCAATCTCTGGTGTTGCACTTTCCTGGCTCCTGGGAAGTCAGAAGTATACCTATCCCCCATGTTCAACCTGAATCTTTCCTGTTCACACCTAAGTCTGTTGCTTCTTGTCTTCTCCGTGTCCGATGCTATGAATGATTTCCTTCTTCCTTCCAGCACTTACAGAAATGTGCAAGTTGTAGCAATAGAGATGATATGTGGCTCAAGAATATGCCATTCTAAGACAGTGTTTAAAACTGCTGCATCTTAACATCTCTAATTGTAGGCACAGAGAAGGAGCAGTTGGAAGAGTGTGACATTCATATAATATGAGGTTTGCTTAAAAAAATCCCAAGGGCAGATCACATTTAAGACTGTGCAGCTGCAGAATACCAATTCTGTACTGTGGAAAGGAAGGGAGTCGTCTGTCAATATAAGGACCAGATCTGAGAGGAACCAAAGGATGAAAAATGGCTCTGATCTTGGTGAGGGGCTTGGATGTTTGACTGGCTGCATAATTATAACAGAGGTACAAGACCTCTTTTGCAGTCAGAACTTGGAAAGCTAGTCACAGGCCAGAACAATCTGTGGTGATTAAAAGAAATGTCACCTCTTTCATATTTATTGAAAACATTTTCTTTAAAGACAGTAAACATCTGCTGTGGAACTGAGTGGATGTGAAAGGGAGCAGCAAGCAGAGATGAGTGAAAGCAGTTGTGTTGGAAGAACAAAGGGCTTCGTTGGCTGCTCCTGTCTCGTTTCCCCGCGCTTTGATATTTCCCTACTGATTGTGATATTTCCATACCAATTATTGTATAAATTGTTCCTGGCTGACCTCTCCACTTAGCCATCCTCAGTTGGTTCAGCGGTGGGAGGAATTTGAATGAGGAATGATTAGCTTCTGGGGTCAGGTCAGGAGGGACAGTCCGAGTGGTGGGATGGTGGCAAGAGTGGAGGAAGAGGAGACAGGATCAGGCCCCCTTGATACCACGATTTAAACATCAAAACAAGACAGTAGAGGGTAGGAATGGGGGTTGTACTGTAGGTTGTTCCATCCAGTCCATTGGTACAGTGAACCATCCTGGCATGAGAAGGAATACATCGAGCAAAATACTGTGAAGTCTCGTTCTGGGAAAACACGATAATAATGGTGTTGGGGGGAGGGAACAGAGGGGTATGCTGCATGTTTTCTTCTGATAGCATTGTTTTTTCCATCTGGCAGCAGGTTGCAGCGTACAGAGATTCTCCCTGCTGTGACTCATTTATGCAAAAATTAAGCTGGAACCTAATTTTTATTTGTGCACGTTAACAGGAGACTTCACAGAATAGCAGGTGTGCATTGCTAGAAGATTGGCCCTGTTTTGGTGTTGCCTGTTGTAGTGGGGTCACCCGTAGAGATTACATTAGTCTTCAGTGGATGAAAATTAAGACGGCCACTTGGGGAAGTGCTGTCAACGGCCAGACAACTGTGAGCTTGGAAGAGCCTTTCTGAAAGGAAACAGGATTTTGTGGATGTGTGATTATTCCATTGGCTCTGCAGCAGAGCTAAGCCAAGTTGCTGCGGAGCACGGTGCTCCTGTTCTGTGGTGGGGGGAATGACAACATGGAGGAGGAATGGGTTTCGGGGATGCCCAGTTTGCTGGGCTGCAGCCAACAGTGTACCATGAGTGTGGCCAGCACACAGGCTGCTGCAGCTCAAGGATGCTTCCATCTGCCCTACTGCTCCCCATGGTGTTCTGCCCACGATGCTGGCATGGCATCTCCTGGGGTGCTGTGGTCAGCACCATGCATGGTGTGCTTGGAACCTGCTCATGGGTGCTGCGTGCCTGGAGCCTCACACCGGCTAGGAAGTAGGTGTTTGTACTGCTCTTCTACTGCAGTTTGAACTGCTCTTCAGCGCTTGTGCATGAATGGTCTTCGTTACTGGAAACATCCTGCCAGCTCTTGTGGTCTCATGTAGATGTTCCCTTGTCATCACCATATGGGGTTTATCTGCACTCCCCTTTCCTGCCCTCTGCGCAGGTGATGCTTCCCGCTTCAGTACGGAGGATGTCTGGGGGGATCCAGTTCAATTTGCCCTATTCAGAACTGAGGTGACTGTGCTGTTAGAGAAAAAGCTGTAATGGTGCCTTCTTATTTTTAGCTCCTGTTGTAGCACAGCCTGCAGACCAGATGTGGCTGTATGGCTGAAGGGTATTGCCTGCAATTACACTGATGATGAAGGGGCATCAGGGCAGCTCTAATATGGAGTTGTAGCTCATCTTGGGAGCCTCCCAAACCTGATGGGATCTACTACCTACGTAGTAGTCCCTTTTCAAGTAATTCCCATCCCAGTATGAACCTGTGCATCTTTTTCTATTCACAGTATTCCTCAGCAAGGAAGTCCCCAGTTCAGCTGTGTATGGTTGCAAGAATTACCTCCTTTGTTGTGAAACTGGACCAGGTTGATCTTGCTTGACAGCCTTTGGTTTTTAAACAGGAGGAGATGATAAATGGTCACTTCTTGACCATCCTCTTCGTGACACATGCAGTTGTACAGAGCTCTATCGGATCTTCTCAGAGGTTATCGTTTTCCAAGACCTCGCCTGCCCCATAATTTCTTACATAGAGACCGTTCTCTACCGTTTATTGTCCTTGCTGCTCTCTTCTGAAACTCTTCCTGTAAAACCCATAAGTTGAACAAACAATAGGAACAAGAAAAGAAGCCACAAATGTGCTCTGTGTATTTGTGCAGGCGACAGCGAGAGGAGGAAGAAGGATTTCTTTGGAAATGTTTACTGTCTGCTGACTGTGGTCAACAGCACAAAGTAATTTTTTAAGGAGAATTTAGGATTATTAGCATGCAGTTCAGTTATTGACAAATACTGCTTTAGAGCCTCCAAGAGAAGGAAAACTGCTGTAAAGCTGCAGGAGTAGAAAAAGCCCCTCAAGCTGTGTAATCCATTTGGTGTTCAGAGCTGTCAGCCCTACATTTCTGGAAGACGTGGAAAATATGAAGATTTTTTTAATTGCTCTCTAGTGACTAGAGGCCTGGGATAATACTCCCGAGTTTCTCTTTTAGATTGAAGTTATGCCGGCAATGACTGTTGCTTTCTAAGATACCTCGATGCAGCTTGCTGTGGCGCCTTTGGGTGCGGTGCGGATGTGACCCACGCTTTCAGCAGCGGGGGGAGTGTTTGTCCGGGAAGCTTCTGATAATTCGTTGCAGATGTGGCGCTGAGGGATATGGCTGAGTGGGCATGGTGGTGGTGGATTGGTGGTTGGACTGGATGACCTTAGTGGTGGCCTTTTCCAACCTTCATGAATCTGTGATTCTTCCCTAATTTTTATTGGTCTGTTGATGTTGCGGTAGAGTTTCTGTCCTTACATCATAGCAACTTACCCCTTGCGATAAGCCTTGTGTCCGTGTTCCCAGATACAGTTTTGCACGCCTGTTTGTCTAAACCGAAACAGAAGGTCCACCTCCTTCCCAAAGAATAAGCGTTTGGCCCTTTCTCAAGGGTGGCATCCTCGTAGTGTTTCAGATCTTGCACCCGATGAGACCGCTTGCGCCTGAACACCTGAGCTCTGCGTGTCTGTGTGGAAAGGCTAGCTCTGGCTGTAGCCGGTTGACATTACTGGGAGGGTGTTGATTCTGAAAAGACTGAATTGCAGCTCTTCTGGGTGAAATGTCTAGCTGACAGGGATATTCAGCGCTCTTTTCTGGCCTGCTGATTGAACAGAGAGGCATTAAGTCTTGGCTGTGAGACATTGCATTTCTCCCCTGCCGTGCTGCTGAAGCTATCCCTCTTCGCTTGCCTTTCCAAGTTGCTTAGCGTGAAACTGCAGCCTGTGGAGCCTGCTGAGTGTATGGGAGGTGCTGGGAATGAGCATCTGCTCGTCCCCTTGCAGTTTGACCCAGAGCTTTACTGTTGTGTCCCATGAGACCTCCTCTCCCCGTGCACCTTCAAAAGTGGGGTCTGGGAGAGAGGAATGCCAGCAGAAGTGTGATGGGCTGCCTGGCTGTTACTTCGCTTGCTCTTAGCTCAAAAGGCCCACGACTCAGCCCTTATCTGGAAGGGATAAGGATCAGGGAGTGCTTCCTCTAAAGCGAGCAGTATTGCTGACTTCTTCTGGGGGGAGGAAGCAGATGCATGAGCATATCACTTCTTATTAATTTTAAAGTTGCTCTTGGCTCTCTCCCTCCTCCGTATCAGCCCTTGCATTGTCAGTAAATTATATTGGATTTGCAATTAAAAGCCAGCTGTGCCAGTGAAGTACCAGCCAAATGCCAACCTTAATCGTCTCCTAGGCTTCCAAGGAGAGGTGTGGAGCACAGAACTCTTCCTTCAGTGAGCACTTCTCTCGCTTCAAGAGGACAAGATAAGAGTTTAAAATGGGATTTTCGGCATATTATTTTTGCTAATTGAAACGCTTGCTCACTAAGAAATGCTATTCGATACCGTGCGTGCCTGAATACAGCAATTCCCAGGGCTAGAAAACTGCCAAGCATACTTCAGCGCACGAGGAGTGTTAACCATTTGGGGAGAGCCCTTATAGTGGTGGATGCCTGTCTCAAGCTGATTGTTTTTCTCCTTCCCTTTCTCAGTTACATTATTCATTTGAGAGGTGTTTTCTGCCAGTTCCCAAAAGCCACTGGCAAGGGAAGAAAGAAGCCTACCTTAGTGCTTGCCGTGCATCTCACGGGATCCTATCTGCACGCACTGGGACATGGACATCCACAGTGTATGCCTGAGGTGGTTATTTTGCCTGTGAGCAAGGGTCAGTCCCTGATGGAACATTGTTTTGCAGTGGGTTGGTTGGAGACCTCCTCAAAGCATTCCTAGATAAAACCAACTGTACAACAGCCATCTACATAGAAACTAAGAAATAACCAAATCAGTGTTGCTTTTGCAGCTGTTAGTTCCTGCCGCTGCATGTTTGCATGGTGGTGCAATTTTAATTGTTCTTGCAAGCAGGGTGTCTGAATGCTACAGTAAGGCTAAGATGTGCCTACCAAATGTGTATTCCAAGCTACCTTTGCATGCAATAAAGGTCTTGCCCTTCGTGCTTTAAAAACAGCTCTTCACTTCAAAGGCAGTAGTGTTTGCATTGTCTTTTGGCCTTTGTAGGGAGAGAGGAGAGTTTGGTTGCACCATAGATGTTAGTTGTCTCTGGTGTCGTCTGTCCTCAGGATGAAGAGATTGGATGGACAGCAAAGTGGGGAGAGTGCTTGCCTCTGCAATTCCTCTCACTGTTTGTTCAAATGTGCTAGATTTTCCCGTCCATCCATCTCTTGAAATCACATTATTTCATAAAGAGCAAAAAGAAACGTAATTTGAAGCAGCAGTTAGCTGAGCCCAAGTTAATAGTTTGAATTGCGCTCCATCTGTTCAGCTGCGTGGCTTGATGGACGTGCTGAACCCATTTTTCACCATTTGCTTTAAGCTGGTAAGAGCCATCTCTCTTGGCTCCCATCCAGGGTGTCTGTCAAGAAAAACTTTGTCTGGACACTGATGGCCAGAGGGCGAGATGGAGCCGGTAATCCTCTGATGCCTTTGCTTGCAAGTTGCAAGTTTTGGAAGGATGAAATTCTTCTCTGGTCTTGAACGTTGTTGTCAAAAATCAGAGAGAAAACAAAAATACCACCATGTGTGCGCACAAACACGGGGAGGATGAAATTTGCAAACGTGATTATGCAGGACCTGCTTTAAATCGGCTTATTGCTGTTTTATGATGGCAGGCGAGCAGTCACAGAAGCCAGGGTGATTGGCCTCACCATGTGCACATGCTGCTGGTAACTCAATAACCGATGAACACCCACCGTGGTCTCCAGACCTCCAGCCTTTGATGTAGCAACAAACAAGATAGATTGCTGTAATTTATCTGGCCCCTGGAGGGCTGTGCTGGTAATGTGCCATGAGCCCAAGGGCCAGCCATCCATAATCTGTGTAAAAATACAGCAAATTGCTGCCCTGTCTTTGTTTGGAGCTGTGTGACTTTGCATGTGTACAGTGTGCAATACCAGGTCTTGATTTCCAGCAGCCAGGGGTGGTGAGCCTTAAGAGTGTAATGTGCCCACTCCCTCCATTAACTTTAATTGTTTTTGTTATGTACCAAATAGACTCCTTTTGAATAGACTTAGAATGGCAGTGCTAGGAATGTGGTGTATCCTGGTACGCCTTCACGAGTGTGACTGAGAGGCTGGAGAATGAAGGCGGGCTGGATATGAAGGAAAAACAGTGGGATTTTGCACCAGCTGGAGCAACTGCAGGGCTTACTGAGGGAGGAGGGGGCCTGTGGCCTGAAACCCAAGGAGGGTCAGAGCACAGTGAAACAAAGAGGTGACTGTGTGGTGGAGGGGGCAGAGCGGTGCTGAGAACGCACTCCTCAGAGCAGCCTCGCTCAGAGCAGGGCCCCTCACAAAGCCCCGTTCTACAGGCGTGTGATGGAGCTGCCATTTTCTTGCTGAGCTTCTCCCTATCAGCTGAGCCTTTACACACATCTCTGTTGTGTCCCACCGGTTGGCTGGCATCGCCTCAGTGTTGCCAAGTGAGTGCCTCACCAGCCACAGTGGCCCTGTGTGGGGTGTGGAACTCTTCTGGTGAGGCTTCCACTGACTGTGGCCATGATGCGTCTGGGGGGGAGGCACATGAGCGGCCTGCCAGGAGGTAACACTGCTTTGCTCTCTTCCCACAGGCATGGCCTTTGCTCAGCGTCACGTGGCGGTGCAGGAGGGGCCCCTCTACCGCACAGAGGGCTCGCACGTCACGCTTTGGTGCAAGGTGAGCGGCTACCAGGGCCCGGCGGAGCAGACCTTCCAGTGGTCCATCTACCTGCCTTCAGCCTCGGAGCGGGAGGTGCAGATCGTCAGCACCGCCGACCCTTCCTTCCCCTACGCCATCTACACCCAGCGGGTGCGCGCCCAGGAGATCTACGTGGAGCGGGTGCAGGGGGACGCGGTGCTGCTGCACATCACGGAGCTGCAGGACCGAGATGCTGGGGAGTACGAGTGCCACACGCCCAACACTGACGAGAGGTACTTTGGGAGCTACAGCGCCAAGACAAACCTGACAGGTGGGTCTCAAAGGACAGCTTGCTCTGTGGGGGGTGGCTGATTTTCCATTTTGTTAGTGGTAGCGTCAAGGTGATGGCAAAGCTGCCAGGGAGGATGTGCTGTTCTGCACACAGTGGCACAAGGGTGTGTACAGGTCTCAAGCCTGTACAGATGCAGGCAGGTTTCCCACTGTTTCACAACCCAGCACTCATGAGAGGAGTTCTTAGGATCTGAGTATTACCTGTTGGTGTCTTCTCAGGTCAGGGGATGGGACTTGAACCTATGGGGTACTAATGATGAGAGGAAGATAGCAGAGTGGAAAAGCAAAGAAAAGTATCCAACTGTAGGCCCACCAAGTCTGTGTGGCCTGTCCACTTGGTATTCAACCTTGTGTCCTCCTTTAATCTGGTGCCGTGGCCATTTGGGCTCATGAAAGGTTGGATATTAACCTCCTTGAGGTTGCCCAGTGCTGCCTACGCTTTCACTGAGGAGTGTACTGCTGAGAAATACACCACGCTTTCTTTTCTACTGAGGTTTTAAGCACTTCACACATTGGTATGGGCTGGCTGGGACCTCTCCCATCACCTACAGCATCTACTTCCGCTACGCTGTCAAATCCCTGAGCCTGGCTGTGGTTCTTGCGGTGACCAGCACATTGCCCATTGAGGCCAGGAAACACTTTTCCTCCTGACCAGCTGCTCTCTGTGCTTCTCCCCTTGTGCTCAGTGATTGCGGATACCCTCTCAGTTTCCATGGAGCCCCAGGACCTCATCCACACTGAGGGGGATGCCGTGGAGCTCACCTGCAAGGTGTCCAGGTCCACCGCCCAGCACACACACCTCTCTGTTGGCTGGTATTGCCTCCGGGGAGAGCACCGGGCTGAGATCCTCACCCTCTCCAAGGACTTTGTCATGATGCCAGGGCCTGCTTATGCACAGAGGTTTCTGGCGGGGAATGTGCGGTTGGACAAGGTTGGGAGCACCTCGTACAAACTCTCCATTGCGGCGGTGGAGCCCTCTGACCAGGGGCAGCTGTACTGTGAGGCAGTCGAGTGGATCGAGGATCCCGATGGGACGTGGAAGGACATTTCCCGCAAACAGTCAGAGAGGACATCGCTGGTGGTCACTCCCCAGGGTAAGGCCCTTGGCTCCAGATGCTTTGTGCAGCAAAGGACCTACAGTGGGTGGCCTTTGCAGTGATGTGTCATAAAAATCTCTTTGCCCATGCAACTATCTCTGATGTCTTGTTTCCTCCTATCTGACCTCCACCACGGCTTGGGACATCCCATTGGCTTTCTTTGGATGTGCCAGCTGGGCATCAAGAATGACCAAGTGTTGCTGGGGCCTATGTTAGATATGAAAGTACATGAAGCCCAGGGTAAAATGCCTGCTCCCTGGGCGTCTGCCCTGCCCAACAGCAGGGTCTTGCTGGGGCCTGTGCTAAGTGGAGACCAGAAGAGGCCTCGTGTCCCTGGTTGGCTGTGGCGTGACTGTATACAGCTGCAGGTACTGGTTCCACACTGCCATTTAGAAATAAGGAAACCCTGGGGAAGGCAGTATTCTTTACACAGAGGGTGGTGAGGAACAGGCTGCTCAGAGAAGCTGTGGATGCCCCATCCCTGGAGGTGCTCAAGGCCGAGTTGTATGGGCCTGGGGCAGCCCTGCCCATGGCAGGGGGTTGTGGCTGGGTGGGCTTTAAGGTCTCTTCCAACCCAAGCTTTTCTGTGACTCTGATTTGCTCTGTGGTGGCTGCTAAGGGTGGAAGAAAGGCGGCAGTGCTAAAAGGGCGCTGTGATGATCACACCAGAGCAGCTGGGGCAGTGGTGAGACATGCACGAGCCCCTCCATCCCCTCTGTGGGACTGCTGGCCCTACTGTGGCCGAGCACGCCAACAGTTTCTATAAACTCTCCAGCAAATATTTGGGAATACCAAACATAACTGCAGTGGCTGGGATTCCTGTTCCTACACTGTTTATGAACTGGTGTTTAAATTCAGAGAGGGTAACGTGCTGACTGTAAATTTCTCCAGCCTCTCCAGTGGCAGTCATGGAGCTACTCTGCTTTACCTCCAGTCTACAGCTTCTGATGGGATGGGGGAACCACAAAGCTACAGAGCTCCTTTGTCCTCTTTCTGGCTTACGGGGGCTGGAGTCCACTTCTCCATGGTGAATGTTTTCCATTCTCAGGGCTTTCCTATGAAAGAAAACGTTTCAGTAGTGAGCCCCTCTCATTTCCCACTGCACAGCTACCATTGCTCCCTCTTGGCTTTTGTTTGCCCACAGACCGAGATCTCTGCGTGGGTATTGCTGCCACCAAGAGCAACCCTTCTGAAGGGGACACCCTGCAGCTCAATTGCACACTGGAAGCCCAGAGGAGTGACAGCAGGCACTTCCAGGTGGCTTGGCTCCTCAACAGCACAGAGATGGCCAGGATTGACCCTCGTGGGTTGCTGGTTTGGATGAAGGAATATGAAGAGAGAGCTAGCCTGGGGCAGCTCTATGCATTCAAGCAAAGCAACACAGTTTACATCCTCACCATCCATGAGGTGGGGTTGGAGGACAGCGGGGCCTACCACTGCTCCGTTTTGGAGGTGAAGGCTCCCGGGAACTTCCAGAGCATCCAAACCAACCTGTCATCAGCTCTCAGAATCAATGTGAAGCCTATAGGTGAGTAAATCCTAATGGTTCTTCTGGATGAAACCTACAGCGATGTGTGACTGAGGAATGCACTGAGTCTGGCCTTGCCTTGGCAAGCGCAGCTCAGCTTCTGTTGCTGCAAGAGCAGCAATGTGCCACATTTTTCAGTAGATGATAATGGGAAACGTATTTGCTCTGGCAAATGTCAGCATGATGGGGGCAGCAGCTGCCAAAATGAAGCATACATCTTTTTGCCTGGCTCTTTGCTATCAGTTTAGGACAAGAGGGTAGAGCTGTGGGAGGCGGGGTGCTTGGGAACCCTGGGGGTGGTGGACCAGGGGACAGGGCAGGACAGGAGCTGTGGCTAGGGCTGAAAGAGCAGAATGTAGCTCAGGAGAAGAGTGGGGTGGAGGTTTTGTCATACTGGCAAGGTTCACAGAGTACAGAATGAATCTGGGAACTGGTGTGAGGTGGGTGGTTAGGTACCATGGGTGGTGGGGAAGCTGTGGGGGCGGTGCAAGGTGGCAGTGGGCAGGACTTGTGTCCCATCACCATGGGCTCTCTCCCTCTCAAGCAGGTCTAGGACTGCATGCCATGCTGATAAGCCGAACGGCCACCATCAGCTACACCCAGAGCTTTGAGCTTATCTGCCGTATGAGTGCCAGCCGCCCAGTTGAGGAGCTGCTCTTGTCTGTGAGGTGGCTCTTCCAGCCTGAACCACCTGCCGATGGCTACCAAGAGCTGGTGCGTGTCCTTCCTAATGGCACTGTATCCTGGGGACCGGCACAGCCCCGCTTCCAGGGCAGAGCCCAGCTGACGAAGGCAGGTGCCTTCTCCCGGCTGCACATCCACAGTGCAATGGCTGGCCATGCAGGGACGTACCGGTGCAAAGTGGAAGTCTGGAAGATGCTTCAAGGGCAGCCCACTGTCTCCTTCATCTCCAACGCTGTGGGGATAAAGGTTGTCCCACCAGGTGAGTGGTGCTGCGGGGGCTCCTTTTTGCAGGCAGTTCCTTCAAACCCCTTGGTCACAACTGGGACAACTGATGGCTGGGTGTCCCCTGGGGCTGCACAAGGCAGTGCAGCTTATCCTGTTTCTTCCTTTGGATTTTAGGGGTCCTTAAAATTTAGGGGTTGCAACCCGGTGAACTGAGATCATGCTTTTCCACGCTTTCTAACTGATGGCTTTGCTATAGCCTAAGCTAACGCATTTCCTTCCAGTGTTTTATCGACCATTCTGTGTTGCTGCATACCTCAGGGGTTTAAATGCTGCTGTGGGCCTGGCCTTGTGGCTCTAGGCAGGAAGGACATGTGCAGAAGGTCATAGTGGGAGGGGGAAAGGAAGATAGATAGATCTTCCCCCTCCTTTACTTCTTGCCCTCTCCTGTTCCTCCAGAGCAGTGCAGCGTGCTGTGAGATGCATGGCAGCACTTGCCAGTCCCCTGGGATGGTCACCTCCCAGACCTCCCAGTGATTGTTACTGTAGAATCTGTACTGCTGAAGCATTGGGTGGTAAGCAGATGTAGGAACTTACGGACAGGCTGCGCAATGTGTGGCTTCAGGTTAATAACCACTGCAAGCATTCAGGATGGTGGCTGTTGGCAAAACCACCTGGGTTGTTTTGTTCTTCCATTTCAGAAAGCAAGCTGCGGGTGGCTATGAGGGAGAACTCCACAGAGGTGGCTGGCAGTGCTGATGCAAGCATCGAGTGCAGAATGGAGTTCCCCCTAAATAACTCTCAGCTGGCTGTCAGCTGGTACTACCTACCTCCTCCTCCAACAGATGCCACCCCCCAGCTGATAGTGCGGGCCAGTCACAGTGGCCTGCTGGAGTACGGGGCTGAATTCAGCTCCCCAACACAGAAGTCTCGGTTCCTGAGCCAGAGGGTGTCCAGGCATGTGTTCCAGCTGCGGATTCTCTCAGCCAGCCCCGGAGACCAGGGCCAGTACTGCTGTGCAGTGGAGGAATGGTGCTGGCTGGAAGGCGGCTGGCACGGCCTTGGAGAGCGGTGGTCGGGGAGAACTAGGCTGCTGCTCCAGCTGCCAGGTGAGCTGCTGGTGGGAGGGGAGTTCTGCCTGAGGGGGCCTCTAGCAGGATATAGGAGGAACAACAGTTCCTGTGCAGAGAGATGTTGGGATTCTTTGCGTGGAGTGTGCCTCTCAAAGGGAAATGGGGAATTAGGAGGATTTGCCACATCCTCCCAAACCAATCGAGCTGGTATTTGTGCCTCCAGCAGCAGATGTCTGATGCCTCACAACAAAGAGAACTGCTGCTTTTGCTTTCCCACGTGGCACACGGTGTCCTTGGTCAGCGGTGCACTGCTGGTGAAAGAGCAGCAGCACTTTCCCAGTGCCTCTGGGTGTCCTGATGCAAGATGCAAAGCTTCTCCTGTCCTGGGGCATGCAGCCACAGAGAGCAAGGCTGAGGGCTCAGCTCGGTTCTCTCCTTGGGTGCTGCACCTCTGTTAT
>PPHD01004814.1:0-27706 GCA_002909625.1 Bambusicola thoracicus | reverse complement strand
GAATATTGGGAATTTAAAAGCCCTTTATTTTAGCTTTGCTTCAAATCTCAGATGCCTGAAGATGATAACTGTAAATATTTGCCTGAGAAACTGGATGAAAATTGATCAGTATGCATATAATTTCTCTCAGCAAACCTACTTTCCTGTATTATGTGTGCTATGCTGGGAGAGCTAAAACCAAATTAAAATTTGGTCTGTATTATCTAAAGATTGTTTCCTTCAGAAAGCGCTACAAGAAGAGTTTCTCAGTATTGAAATGGAAAGTACACATACACTCTTTAAAATTAAAATACAAATACTGTCATAAGATTGTGGTTATTATTCTGGATCTTGAAAATCTTTTTGTGGCATGTGTAAGATGCAGTGTTGAAAATGAAATGGCATGGTAGTTCCTTGAACAGTTTTAAATGTGACTTACAAGGCACTACCCTGTAACCACATAATTATTCATTAATAGCATTTAATTAATTGATAACAAAAGATTTAAATGTAATACCTGTATTGCTTTCACTTCATTTCCCCCCCCCTGGTATTTGTGCTATAGCTCTCACTGAGGTTAAAACACAACTTTCAAGAGAAGCTACCTGGTTGATGTGTACCTCAACTGAGATAACCTTCATGGTAGATGGATAATGTGGCAAAGCTATTCTAAGCTACACCTTGAATACGAGTTTAATATTTTCTCCAAGGCATCGTGGGTTTGACACCTAGTAGACAATCTAGTCAAAATTCTTAAAAGCCTTCAAAAATCTTTACTTGTTTCCTATAGCTACACAGCAGATCACTGAAACCAGAATGTGAATTAATCTGTCTTCATGGCTTCTGGTTTCTTGCAGTATCCAGTTTGAACTTCTGCAAACGAATTCTTTGCATGCCTTTTCTATGCATGTAGCATTCTTCTTGCTAAAGAACCTTAGAAGATGTTTACTTAAGTTGTGAATTTTAAACCATGCCTGCTGATCTTTCTCTCACAAGCTGTTTGCCTCAAACTCCTTCCAGAAGTGTCAGTCTGCTTGTTTTGGCAAATCTTTTAACTCCTTGCAACTTAGTCTTCTTTGAAAGTACTGGAAATGTAGACAAATACAAGTAATTTTCATTAAGATACAAGTTTGTCACTCACATTTCATTCCCAGAGGTAAGATATTTTTGGAGAAAGCATGCAGCTGCTGCTGCAGATGTAGTTTGAAACACAGTGAATATACACAGTTGGCAAATCAGAGAGGGCATTTCCATCATTACACTCCAAAGTACCATGATGAGCTTACAGACTTCATTTATCTGTCATCTTAGCACCCTGAAATTTCTTTGTCAAGTGTTCCTGACCCCTTTGGGGTCTTTGACAGCATCGGTTTCTAACTTACACTTTTCCTTCTGCTAGTCTTTGATACAGATATAAACAAATATTCTATTATTCTAAAAGAATAAGAATATTATTTAACTGGGTTTGTATATATGATGATGATGCAGAAGGGAATGCACACTACAGACAGAACTGTCTACCCAGATTCATTTGCCAGATTATCCTTCCATTTTGGATAATGCTGCATTCTCCCTCACATTCTGATCTGGAATAATAAGGAAGAGGAAATGGAGTTTAAAACAGCAGAGGTAGGGAGAATTTTTGCTGAGGGATGGCATTCAGTTTGGGCATACTAAAAGACATTTTTAGGCCTGTACTGAGCATTGTTGATACCTTTCCAAGCACTTGAGTTTAGTTCACCTATTAGTAATCTTGCATGCGCTGTCGTCTCAGGTCTGAAAATACCTGATTTTTTTTTTTTTTTTTTTGAAAATAAAACTAATAAAACTTATCAAGCTGTGTCATACAGATTTTTCCATCTAGGAAAAATATCTTACTGTTTACCAGAGCTTCAAGGAAGTATCTATTCTTCAAGCTATAATTATCTCTTCTTGCTTCTTTTTGCACTGTGTCTAAGCGTCCTGAATATGCTACTTCCATTGTCTTAGACTTTAAGTTCCTGGGCACAACTTATTTCTTTCAAGCACTTATGATTCTTTTTTTTTGTTGTTTTTTTTTTTTTTTTTTTTTTTAATTTTTCCTTCTGTGAGGTTTCTACTGTTGATAACTTTGCTGTTATCACTTGGTTTTAACGTGACTTTTTTTTCCTAAGACTTAGAGTTTCTAAATGAAGATTGTGGAGCTAGTTGTCCACGGAGGAGTTTACCGATAATTTCGCAGAACTTTCAGGACTTGAGATTCTCAGCCCTGTGGGAACTGAGGTCTGTAATTGTTCATCCCGTTCCGTGTCCACAGGGTCACAATGACAGCACTTTTAGTACATTCGCAGTGCTCTTTCACAAGACCTTCGCTCTACCATAAATATCTCATCAGTAAGTTGTGCAGTATTTTTTTTTTTTACACACTGAAGAAAGCTCTCTTTTCTGTGTGTTCCAACAAGGTACATATGAGATAAACAATTTTTTTTTTCTAGGAAGAGATGAAGTGGTCAGATACTTTTTTTAAACGTGGCTTTCAGAAAATAATTGAAGATCATCTCAACCCTGTTCCTTCTCTCTTATGCAGGCAGTTTGTGGAAGAAAATGGGTTACCTTCCTAAGACCTTTCCATTTCATTTGATTTATCACTTCAACATTGGAAATGAGCAGTAGAATGTAACACCAAATAGTGTGTTTTAATATTTAACATTTCTTTCCTCTCTGTTTTTATGACTGGGACTTCAGGACAGGCAGTACTCCTATGAGCTATGTCCTGAATAAAATGATTACTGCAGCTCGTAAAATATGAAACAAAGATGAGGATAAATGGGTTCCATGAAATTTGATTTTGTTATCTTAAGAAGAAACTTATTGCTAAAGTACAACTAATGATCAAAAATTATGTATCTTTTATTTTTTTATTTATTTTTTTGCAACTGGCAACTTTATACTTGGATTTTTTTTTTTCAAATTTTTCACTGCTGCAGAAAGTGATATTAGCAACTGGGGAATATTTAAGATTAAGACCCCGCTTTTCAGTTTCCTACTACCAAATGTGGGATTAAATAGATGTGGGGCAAATTTATGCTACATATGTGTCTCGCTGCTGTTATGTCAGACTGAATGTGCTACAGAGTCTCCAACTGCCAGAACATTTATAACAACAATAACTGTGTTTTCATCAGCTTAGCTTTTTTCATTTGTAAGAGGAAAAGGGTAGATTTTATTGTACTGGTGTCTGAGATACGTCTTTGGAATAACAGTGATTTGGCAGTAGAATATAGTAGGCTTCATAGAAGGGGAATCTTGCTCTGTCAGGCAGAGGTGTTTTCACTGTAACGTGTTTGCAGTTGTTAACATTGGTACCGATATTCTGCAATTTCTTTTGCTTCACTTTGCAATCTTATTCTTCTTTGAATGCCCTTGAGAATTGAGATAACCATTTGAGATCAAAAGTACTTTCCTAATGTTTGTGGAACAGCACAGATTTTCACCAAAAGCAAAATTAAAAGTTGAAGTACTGCCATTTGGGGTGGGGACACAGGGGACACAAGAGATCAGACAGAAGATCCAGGCCCCCCTGTGCTGCTGACGCAGGGCACTGCATGGAGGCAGACTGGGACAGTAAACCTACTAATTAAACATTTGGATTTTCCAGCTAAACATTCATATTCATAAATGCCAGCTAACAGGCTGTGTTTGACACTTGTTTCTTCCCTGGGGCAACTTATCAGGTACAAATGCAGACTATATGCTGATATCAGTCTGAAAATGGACTTCACTGAAGACTTAAAAGTGCATAGCTCAGTTATCTGACCTGCATACTTATCAGTGTCGAAGCCACAATGATTAAAGCAGTATTGAAGCCAATTACTGATGAAATTGCAGCCAAGGAGGGCAATGGGGGAGCAAGAGGAGAGTGGGCAGGAAATTGCCTGAGTCATTAGAAGAAACATGCATGTGGTTGTTATCAGTCTCAAAAAGATCATAGAATCATATAATCAGCAAGGTTGGAAAAGACCTCCAAAATCATCTAGACCATCCACCTACCATTAATGTTTCCTAACTAAATCAAATCTCTTAGTACAGCATGTGAACATTTATTGTATGTCTCAGGGACAAGATTCAACCACCTCCCTGAGCAGCTGGTTCTAGCACCTGGCTACTCTTGCAGAGAAGATTTTTTTTCCTCATATCCAACCTGAATCTCCCCTGGCACAACTTAAGTCCAGCTAGTTATATGGGAGAAGAGGCGGGCCCCTACCTTGCCCGCAACCTATTCTCAGGGAGTTGTAGGGAATTATTAGGTCTCCCCTGAGCCTCCTCCAGACTAAACAATCCCGGTTTCTTCAGCTGTTCTCCATAAGACTTGTGCTTCCGATCCCTCAGTGGCTTCATTACCCTTCTCTGCGCACACTCCAGGGCCTTGATATCTTTCTTGTAGTGGGGGCCACCAAAATGAAGAAAGTACATAAGGTGCAACTTCATCAGAGCAAAGTATGGAGGGATGATCACCTCCCTGCTCCTGCTGGCAACTCTATCTCACATTCAGCCAGTTGCCAGCTATCACTCCCAGATCCTTTTCCTTTGCACAGTCTTCCAGCCACAGTGTCCCAAGCCTGTCATGTTGCCTGGGGTCATTGTGGCAGAAGTGCAGGACCTAGCACAAGGTCTTGTTGAACTTCTTCCCATTGGCTTCAGCCCACTGATCCTGCCTGTCCGGATCTCCCTGTAGGGTCATTATACCCTCAGGCAGATCAACACTTCCTCCCAACTTGGTGTTGCCTGCAAACTTACTGAGGATGGACTCAATCCTCTCATTCGTAAGGATATCAAACAGTATGGGCCCCAATACTGTCCTCTGTGGAACGCTGCTCGCGATTGGATGCCAGTTGGATGTAAATCCATTCAGCACCACTCACTGGGCCTTGCCCTCTGACCAGTTCCTGTACCAAGCAGAGAGTGTACCTGTCCAAGCCATGGAACTTGAAGAGTGCTGGGGAAGACAGCATCAGAGGTTTTGCTGAAGTCTGGATAGACAACATCAACACCTTTCCCTATCCATCAGGTGGGTCACTCAATCACTGAAAGAGATGAAGTTGGTTAAGCAGGACTTGCCTTTCATGAACCCGTACTGGCTGGGCCTGAGCCCCTTGTTGTCCCACGCATGCTGTGTGATGTCATTCAAGATTATCTGTATGATGGCCCCAAAGCAGTTAGCAGTTGTATAACTGATAATAGGTGATAAAGATGACAGCCAGTGGAGGCATACAGTTGCGCCTTGTATATTATCACATATATAAACAGGGACAGGAGTAAGTAGGGAAAAGTTTCAATTATCATACTATGAATATCTCTGTAAAGAAACTTAAAATGTCTCAGGTCAAATGAAACCTCTGTATTCAGGATTGCACCGGGGGCTTTGTATTGATGCTGTATGGAAGTTTCCTAAGATAGCTCTCCTGTACATCCTTACTCAAAATAGGAATATGATAAGGCAAATATGTGGCTCCAGCATCTGCCTCCTCGCATGGACCATGTCCTGCAGAGGAGTTTGCTTCCCTTGTGTGTGGTAGCTGGAGCACTTTTTCCCTATCTTTCTTTATCATTTTCTCACAGTGGTGCAGCAGTTGGGAGCAGGAGGTCTTGATGAATCCAGTCTGGTCCCCCTCCCACAGTACAGAGATCTCAAGTCTGCCACTTAATCCACCATATCACGTGGAAATGATGCAGCTTACAGCTTGGAAACTTTTATGGAAAATCTACTTACTGAGCTACTTTACCATTCCCTCTATGAAGACAGAACCAGCCCACATTCAAGTCTACCACTGATTGCAAGTTTTCTCTGACAGCCTCAGTGCTGCACTTAAATGTCCAGGAATTAGTGAGAATTTTATGCCTGACTCCTGGTGGAGCAATCTTAATGTGCGAGTCCTCCAGCTTACAGGTGTTTGGTGGTGGTACTGGCATGTGCTGTGGCAACAAAAGCAGACAAGGGCTGTGCATGCCTTTTCTTGTGTTTGTATTTGGGCAGAAATGTGGTGGAAGGCTTTCCATGCTTCAGGCTCCCATCACCCCTTTGTGCAAAGTTTGTGCTTGTTTCAACTCTAAAATTCTAAGTCTTGTGCCAAGTCAGTGGGCTGGTGACTTTGGAGAGGTTACAGTCAGAAACGATGGCTTTTGTTAGATGAGACTAAAGGCCTGGTGGCTGCTTGTAGGCTCAAAGCTACTGAGAAGGGATATGCAGAGGGCCCTTGGCTGTGTTCCTTTGCCTCTGGGCAACTTCTGGTCTGGTGCCACTGCCTGGACACTGTCCCTCCCCTAAAATTTCAAATGCATTTTCACAGTGTGGACAGTAGACTTTGTGTAATACATTGCTTGATTTTCTCTCCCTTTTACCTGCTGCAGTATTTTGGAAAAAAAGATACAACTTAGTACTCTCACATCTGTAGTGCTTTTTGGGAACTTTTGTCATGCTACACTCTTTCCCTGCTTTCAGGCAGGGCCATTAAGCTCCACTCCTGTACCTAGCTATTTCTTCTATTCACTACAGAGTGTAAAATGCCTCTCTTCTATTTTGAGCTCAGAAGTGTTCTGAACTACATCACATTAACAAGGAATCAGAGTGTGTAGGTAGAAAACAGGAGAAGCCAGTGTATTTCATGGTGGTGCAAGGATGACAAAAGGGCCGTTTGGGTTTTTGGTCACACCCTGCATATGGAAGGAGTTATCTGGCAGCTCACAGGAGCTGGTACAGAAATAATCCCATAGACCATCTTTCTAGAAACCATGATATTATTAAAATATACATTTATCTAAGTCCCTAAAGTTCTAAGAACAAATCAGCTGCAAAATTCATCTTTGATGTGCAGGCTATTTGCAAATAGTCCCTGTTTCTAAGTACATCAGTAATTACTGTGAGTCAGTGTGTGTTCAATGTGCAATGCAAATTACTAACCCAGATTAAATTTTGGAGTGTCTAAGACTGCAGATTTTAATGTTGTTGGTTTTCATCTACATCTCCAAAAAGGCCAACCCTTATTTTTAAAAGTATATTAATATGTATATACACTTAACTTGAGATGTTCATCCAGCACTGCTCCTTGTATTATTGAAATGAAAAACTGTGATAAAACCTTACAGTTTGTTCTGACTCTGGGATCATGACATGATTAATCCACACATAAATTCACTCTTACTGGTTGGGAAAATGGGCAGGAACTGTACATTTGCTCGTGCTTATCACGCACTGGAGAACATTAGCATCCTTTCTTAACAAATTTTTATTTTTCTGGAAATGATCTGCACCATCTTCATCAGGGTTTCTCTTGGCTCAGCAGTGCTGCACTTTCTCATTTTTGTGCTGTATCTTTCAGTTCCCAGAGTCCTTGATGTTATTATTATTATTATAGGGATCTGCTAAATAAGTACCAGAGTACCAGCAAGTAGATTACATTTTCTTTGTAAGAGCTGGGAGTTCAGATGCACGTTTCTTGGAAGAAGATGGTGTTCTTTTATGAAATTCCAGACCAAGTACTAACGGATGTACCTTCTCGTGGTCACTGTGACCACAGTATTTTGCTTGATTCTAGGAACAGGCAAACTTCATTAAATTTGAAGCTTTTCAAATTAATACATGCTTTTCAAATTTGTCTTATCAAAGAGGCTTTTAAAGAAATGATGTTGTCCATTCAGCCACAAGCAAACTCTAGAAACTTCCAAGAAAGAAACCTGAATGTAATGAACATAGCATTTAAAAGTTAGGGTTGCTGGGGCAGAATTAGTTCAGACTCCCTGAGGTTGTGCATTACACTACAGGCTTTAATTACTTGTTGCATGCATTTCTTCTTCTCAAAATCTTGTGTTCCTTAAAACTGACATTTATGAACTTTTCAGCATCTGACTTTGCATTGTTAACTTTTATCTAGTATGTGGCTTCTCTTTTGCTGTGGAGAAAGCTGGAAATGTGGGGATGTAATTTCCTGAAATTTTTAAACTTAATGGAGGTCACCTTTTAAGCTGAAGAAGTCATCCTGTTGAGCTCTGCTGACCACCTTTCTTGTCAGTTCTACAGAGTGATAAGGAGTTATAACACTCTTCTCACCTATTTGAGCTGAGAGTAACTGATAGGTGTAGCAGCTCAGGTGACTTAAGTTTCCTAAAATGCTAAACAGTAAAACAAGAAATGTGTAAATTAGCTGGGCCATAGACCTCTCTTCCTGCATGGTATACAATATAAGGCTCTCTCCTTTCTTATCCTCTTCCAGCTGAATACAAATGTGAAGATGTTCCAAGCGGAGTCCAAATTCCAGGCCCATAATACTGGATTAGTTTCAGTTCATTCTGTCAGCTAATACAGCCTTTGTTCTCTGGGCAGCTATTCATCCGCTTTTCAGTTGGATGGAAATTGCATTCAGCCTTTTCCCAGTTCCCTGTCAGTGCTCCCCAAGGGATGCTGTCTTTTGCTTCCCCTATGAGGAGCTAAGCACTCCCACTTTTCAGGAGCTGCTGAACCTCTCAGAGGAAGAGACCATGCAGTAAATGACAAAGTATTTTTCTAATGAAAAGAATATGTTGGAGGAGAAAATAATATTTAAACAAAGCCCTGGAGACAGCCTAAGACTCTCTTCTTAAAGAAGGGCAGGCATATTAAAAGACTCAGAGGAACAATAGGAACATTTTTTTTTTAAATCAAAATTTCACGAAAGAAAGATCTTTGGGTTTGAGGGGATGGAATACAGATTTCAGTTCTACCAGCTTTAATTAATACCATAAGGTTCTGTTGGGATCCTATTAAAAAAATCCAGGAATCCTTGTGGAAATTATTATTTGACCTCTTGGTGCACCACTGAAAGAGAAAAAGACAGCCCCGGTGTCACAAATTGCTCCATGTGAGCAGATTCCTTTACCAATCACAAGCTCCACTCATTTTACTAATTACTAGGGTAGCTTCCTAAAGGGAGAGACCTGTCAGTGTTGGGAAAGCTCAGTATTTGGCTGGGTCTCTACTTTATGGTTTTACCTAGTTTGACTGGGGGTGATTTATGATACCAGCATCACTAGTGTAGGTCTAGCTGTGCAGGCCAGCAGGCAGCTCTGAGGTAGGAAGAGGAGCTTTGCCCAGTCTGATGCCATGTACGGTGTGGTGGTGCTGTGTCTGGTTGGTGCATCCATTCGCCTGACAACACACGTTGCACATGTAGTGGGGCTGTGTTGGCTTTCTTGTGTGTGTGGGGAAGTGAGGAGTGGGCCTGAACCACAAGTCAAAGCCCAGAGGTCACCGTGTGGCCAGAAGGACAGGTTTTGGGAATCACACTGGCTTCACCCACAGTTCCAGGCCAGTGGAGTTCTGGAGCTGTGTGAGCATGGCCAACATCAGCAGTGCTGCTCAGGGGCCTGGGCAACTGTCCTCTGCAGAGACTTGCAGTGTGAAGGCCTGCTACCATGCATGAAGAGATGGAGTCAAATTTCTGCATTTACCTGCAGAAATTCTCCAGCACTTATAAATGAGTACCAGCCTACAACTGATCTAGGTCTACCTCTTTTAATGTTAAAATTGTATAGATAAGAACTTCTCTTTGAAAAGGGTATCCTCTTTGACCATTACAACTTTAATAATCACTTCTATAGCTTTTTCTGAAAATGCCTAAGCAGCCATTGTCTTAGGAAAAGAGACCAAGAGTGAAAGGCTTTCAGTGAAAGGCACTTCATTTTCTTCTCTTTCTTTCCATGAAAAAAGTTCATTGTTTCGCCTCCACAGTTATTTGCTGTCTGTGGAGAAAGGAGTAAATTACTGCACGCAGACAGAAGAGAAGAATGGTGTTGAACTGGGATGAACAGGGGTTTTTGTTGCAGTGAGAACTAGACAGATAAGAAATCAATTGATTCATGTCAGAGATGTTATAGTTTAATATTCTAGTAGTGACCCTGTTATCTCTGATGCCTTTTGGATCTGCTTCTATTTTGATTTAATCTTGAATTAGAGCTTTCAAACAGATTTGGTAAGCCCCTCAGGGGAACAGTTACTTGTCAGCTGTGAATATATTTAATTAGTACAAGTGGGAAATTTGCCATTTTCCCCTTAGTTGTAGCTCACTGATTTCTGTCAAGCCTTTTGAGGGGTTAAAAAACAACAACAACAAACCCTGTATAGAATTTTGATTTTCTGGCTTCAGAGATACATTGTGCTGCTATATAAGTGATATGAAGTTTCATAGCAATTACTGTTGACACAGGAAGATATACTACACCAGAGAATGTTAAAAAATCTCTCTTCTGCACTATCCATAGAATACATGCATTTTCCTTTTCCTATATACAAAAATAGAAGTGAAGGAAGGTGGCTAAACAAATCAAGGTGAATTGGTATTGTTTCTTGTAGCAGTTTTGATAGGACTTTTTGTATTAGAATTAATACCAGTAGAACTATATTGATCTAATTATAGTGTAATAGTTATGCTTGAACTAATTCCCATGTGAGCAGTCTTAGGAAGGAGAGTATTTGTGCAAAGCTTTATGCAGTTTTAACTCTCTGGAGATAATTATACCAGCATTGGTTGACCTATAAATTTCTACATGTTGATAAAATCCTTAGTACAAATGCCTAATTCAGTCACTCACAGCCAATACATAACAAGCCTTGGAGCTGTCTATCTACAGTGAGGTGCTTGAGAGCAGCTCAACTACCCATTCTTTTGTTCCACTTGTGTATCAGTTCTTCTGCAGAGCTTTAAACATTAAATTATCTCAGCATCATACGGGAAAGCTCTTCCTCAGTGAAGTGTTAAAGATGCTTCATGTTTAGTCAAATACTGTGTGGTTTTTTCCTCCCCATATTTGACATTCAATGAGCAAACTGGGAGGCATGTGTAGCTGATTTTGGTCTGGAGAAAAGGGGTGGAATTTTCAGGGGTGTGTGTAGGCCAGGGACATTCACAACGACATGACAATATGTGTTTGATGTAGTTAAAAGTTAAAAGTCTGTGGGTGATGCTGTGTAAGAAATATAGTTACTATGACAGTAGGTGCAAATAACCTGGTGGCTAATTTATGTGCAGCATCATGATTAGTTTTAACTGGATTTGTAAGCTCACACTTATATTTGACTTCCTATTCTAAAAATACTTCTCAAATTTCACACAAACTCTTTTGTGACAGAATTTGGTCTTGATTAACTCTTAGTAAATGCTTTCTGTTCATTTCAGTGTTATGTGATCAGATCTCCACAGCATGAACAACTCAAGGAGAGATTAACCTTTTTGATTAATATTGATTATACCTGGTGACTTCTGTATATTTTGTAGTTATTTGGTGGTAATTCAAGCTGCATTAGTATAAAAAGTCATAGAATCATACAATCCTAGAATGGCTTGGGTTGGAAGGGATCTTTAAGCTCCAACCACCTGCTATAGGCAGGGACACCTCCCACTAGACCAAATTGCTCAAAGCCCCTTCCAGCCTGGCCTTGAATGCTTCCATGGAGGGCATATCCACAGCCTCTCTGGGCAACCTGTTCCACTGTCTCACCACTCTCACAGTAAACAATTTCTTCCTAATATCTAGTTTAAATCTACCCTCTTTCAGTTTAAAGCCATTTCCGTCACTACATGCCTGTATAAAAGGTCCTTCCCCAGCTTTTCTGTAGGCCCCTGCAGGTTCTGGAAGGCTGCTGTATGGTCCCCTCAGAGCCTTGTCTTCTCCACGTTGAAGAGCCCCAACTCTCTGAGCCTGTCCTCATTGCGGAGGTGCTCCAGCCCTCTTGTCAGCTTTGTGGCCCCCTCTGGACCACTCCAACAGCTCCATGTCCTTCTTGTGCTGAGGCCCCCAAAATTGGACACAGTACTCCAGGTGGGGTCTCACAAGAACAGAGGGGCAGAATCACCACTCTTGACCTGCTGGTCACACTTGTCTTGATGCAACCCAGGGTACACACACAACCAGGATATGAATCTGCATGAATACACATTCTCTTAGTTTAACTAACTAGCAGTTACTGGGTTTCATGTTTAGTTTTGCTATCACTATTATGACATTATTATTATCTGTTTGTAGAAAATCTACATTCAAAGGACATTAAAGCTTTCTAGGAAGACCGCTGCTAAACACTGCACAGCATCTGCTAACAAATTTTTGGTAACCTGTGTGAACACAGTGAAAAGAAGGAGAGGACAATGGGGGACATTGTAAAAGGGGACAATGTAAAAGGAGCAGGGCAATGAGGAAAAACCAAAGAATTGCTGAAGAAGGAAAATTGCTGTAATCACAGAACTGGAAAGTAGTTACAGAAGCAGGTCTTGTAGATAAACTGACAAAGTGTGCTTTCTTGTTGCCTTTTTTCTACCTATGTATCTTTGGTGTCTGGCTGTCTTTATGGGGTACGTTATGGGACTGCCTGAAATTCCATCAGCAACAAACTCTGCAGAGCCCATGTATGAGGAACAGCTGCCAATAACAATCTTTGACAGAGAAATTCCAGTAATAGTTGGGAAAAAGAAGGAAGGTGTTTTTTCTGTCACTGTTGTGGTGGTCTTTTTTTTTTTCTTCTTTTTTCAAAGTGTGCGTTTTTTCTTCTTATGTATTATGTGTGACCCCTGAAGGGAACTGGTATTACATCAGTACACACAAACTCATAGTTGCATGTGTAATGCATTTATGAGAAGTGTCTTGGATATCCCATCTAGATTCGTAGACTACAGGTGGACAGCCTGTGTGGACAGCGTACTGTTCTGAGTTGAGTGCACAACACAGGAGGCAAGGGTAACTCAGATCATGTATTTGTGGCAGAGGAAATGTCCTTGGGGTTTTACCTTCCAAATCTTGTCTCTGTGATCTAGATCTTAGACTACTGCAGTGGGGTTGGGACTGGATGGTCTCTCCTGTCCCTTCCAGCCCACAGTTCTACGATTCGACAATTCTAAATTCTGTGAATGATTTTGTCTCTTCCAAGGAACATACCTTGAAGTGTCTTAACTGTTCAACTGGTGATTCCTTCTATACTAGATACTATATACTTCTATACTATATACACAGAAGCTGAGTTACTTTGATTCCTCTGGACATAAAGCTGATGCTGAACTACTTCAGCCTCTGGGCTTCTCAAGAGGGCTGGAAGAGGCAGTGAGTGACTATGAGTCTAAATGTTCAAATTTCCAGACTGAGATGTCTCTAGTCCTGGAGGTCAGTCCCCCACTGTTTGCACAGCGTGTTGCAGTTCAGGCAAGAGAGATACTGTTTGTTTAAATAGAATCCGATTTTCTTCTTTTGACCATTGAACAAAATGCTGCCAGCAGAGGACCCATCTCTCCTTTCATTCTTTAAAAAAAAACACGTTTTTATGAAGCATTTGAGATGGTACTCCTTACAAAAACATTAAACATTTATTTAAGCTGGTATGGCAAAATTCTTAAATAGATCACAGTAGAGGTATGCTTAGCACCTTCTCGTCAATAACTGCATTCACATACCACACCCCCCTCAATAAAGCACAGTGCAGCTGCAGCAAAGGAATAAGCTCAGGAGTGCGTGGGTGTTGGCTGGTGCTACCACATCCCATTTCTTAGGACAAGTGGTCGAATACGTTAATCAAAGCCTGTGTACTCCAGACAGGCCTCTTTCACGAAGGAGATGTGCCTGATACTGTGTCCCTGGTAATTCTCCTGTAGGTGGTGGCATCTCTTAGTACTCTCAGACTACCTGGAACATTGATGGCTTTGTCTCTCTGCTGTGCTTCCTATGCTGCTGTGGACAATACTGCAGCCAACACATCAAAATTGGATTCTGAGGTTGATATTGAACACCAGGGACCACTGTTTCCTAAAGCCGTGTTCTGCTGTTACTGTGAAACAGTTTTGACAGACTGTTCCTGGTGTATGCAAAAGTCATCGTCAGCTATGCTAAAAAAGAGGAAGATTAAAAAACAAACAAACAAAAGCAGACTGTGATGTCCATACATCCAAATAATCAGTGAAACTGCTAAGGGCGAGTCACTGGCAATATCTGTATTTAGGGGTTGTGCCAACTTTCATCACGGCGGCTCAGCTTGTGGGGCTGTCAATGCTGTGTTGGTTTGTGAGGCGGCAACTCAGCATCATGAACTCACAGGTACTCTGATTACTTGAAGGAGGTCTCCTGTCTGTATGTTTCTGTTGCTAAAGTCCATGGGTCTCCAGTTTACACAGCCAGGACTTACTCTGATTCTGCAGCACCAAGTGCTTCTCCCTGGCAGTGCCTCTTTATCACTCCCATAAGAACAGTGGACTAAAGAAAGCTATTCTAAGCACTGTTCTTGCTTCTCGCCTTTCTTGGCCTTGTTCTCCTTCCTGTGCAGCTGCATATGAGATAGAAAAATGTGACTGGCCACTAAAACCACTATCATAGATATTGACTAGCACAGTGCTTGGCCTGCAGCCAGCTTGCAGGGATCAGCATCATATACACATACACAAATACACATGCCTTGTATGTTGTGTGTCTGACTGAGTATCAGGCTGAAACACAAGTTGCCTCTGTAGTAGTCATGGCTATTCACTGATGCTGGCTGTTCCAAAGAGTAAGATTAGAAGATGGCAGGAGAGCTGCAGTCCTTGGTTGCTTCCTTGCCCACATCCATGCTCTGCCAGAAGAATGCCACAGTGAATGGAGATCAGCAGCATTATGAACAAGTGAAGCCATCAGAGGAAACCTTCCTTGTCTGAAAGCATTAACTCACTGTAATATGAAAGTCATTGTGATTCTTGCTTGGTTAGGTGGGACACCTGAACAGCTCCACACAATCTAAAGACCACAGACAAGCTCCAGATCTTTTTGTACACTGATCTGACTTCAGTTGATGTCACTGAAATATGAGCTCTGTTTTTTCACTGCAAGTGCCTTAGACCTTCTTGAGAGGTGTTGACTTGATAGACATGATCCAAAAGCCAGAATGACACTAGAACTAACATTTAACAGTCTGAGAGTACTCTTTCTTTTTTGCATAGACTCTCCAGCTATAAGCTGGTAGTGAAGTCTAACAACATTACCACAATGGTAGGGAAAAAACTACCTTGAATCATCTACCATTCACAGTCTTAACTATGTCAAATTAAAGTTGCATTGTCTTTCTTGTTCTGTTCCAATTTATGGCCTAACTGTGGACAGCCAAGAGTTATGTGCAGCCGTTTAATGCCAAAGGCCAGGGTCACAAGATTGTCAGGGCATGGAGGCTGGGTAGTAAAGCCAGCTGTGTGCCATCACAGGACTGCCATTTCCTTCAGCACCAATTCAGAATGTTTGTTGGCAAACGGCTGGAAAATGAAGGACAGTTATCTCACTGCTTCATTGTTGCTGTGTGAATGTCAGTATTTTTTTCCTGCAGCAGCTCCTTGAGGAAAATGATAATTTAAGTGCCTGAAAGTAAAGCAAGGCTGCCATTCTGAACACTGGTAGAGCCAATGCTGAGGTGCTGATGTGAGTTCAAACTAGGATTAAAATCTCCTTGCTTCTGCTTGCAGTTTTCCTGACTTTCTCTCATTGTCCTCACCGCTTTTTAATGAAATCCAAAATTTAATAAGAAGCCACATAATTTGACTACTGCAAGATAGAATATGTTTTGTCTTACAGCTCACTGTTAGTCACTTGCTGTACATTATATTAGGCTGCAGTTTCAATCCTTTTCTAAACTGTATGAAAGACTTTGTGTGTGTGCGCATGTGTGTGTCTGTAAAATTGTCTTTTCTTTGTTTTCAGGGAGAGAATGCCAAGCACATTGTCATCATTACCAGAATGCAAATTAAAATATTAAAATGTAATACAATTAACTATGTTACATGTGTGTAGCGTATGTGTGCAGAATGTAATGGCAGAGCTTGGAGGACCAAGCTTAATAAGTTTTCTTTACAATGTCTTCACACAAAGCTATGTAGGCTGGGATATATGCTGTTGCCTTGTTAGTAAATTTTGCACAATACGTAGACGGCGTGTATCTTCCTTATGTGGCTCCTTGGGGAAATGAGAGTGCATGTAGCAATTAGGATCTTGCAATAATGTGTAGCTCTGCTCAAGAAGGTAAGAGAAATACATCATGTAAAAAGCAGACATATCTGACATATTTGATGTCAGCCCTAATCCTGAAAGTATTTATTTATTTAACTCTGAACATATTTTCAAAGGTCAGGGCATTTTACTGTCCTTCCTTGAACTAAAACATGAACAACAACAAAAAAACCCACGCCCAAACCAAACCAACAAGTACCCCACCCCTTAGGTAAGTTTTCTTTCCAAGGCTGCTGTAGTCTGTTCTCAGGAATATGTCATTTAAAAAAAGTATTGTATGTAGAAATAACTAGAAGCTGGGGCCTCCCCTACCACATCAGTGCTGGCTGGCTCTGTGCTAATGCTGAGCTTTTCTTACAGCTAACAGTGCAGTTCTTTTGTCAACCCTAGTAGTTGTCACAGTCCCTTAGGGAACTATTATTAAAACATAAGCATTGCTTAATACTTAAAACCATGAGAAATCTCTGTGGATCTATAATATTACAGGCAGTTTTGCACAGGTGTCTTTTAAGTGACAGCAGAGCATCCCTTTTCCATTCAGACCTGATTAGAAAACTTCCTTTCTTGCTTCACAACTCTTCCCAGCTTTTTAACTGGAGCACAGCATCTCTTCCTCCCTCTTGAGTAAAATTTATTTTAAGGAGGTGTGCACAACAGGCGTGTGCTGAATCTTCTAGGGTGCAATTGGAAAATATTTAGAATCATCAATTTAGAATATGATGGAGTTTACTCAGAGGCACACACTGTACATGCTTGGTGTACTTTGTTTCAAATTAAAGGAATAAAATATGAAGATATTTGCTGTACTTCTGGGCTGACATTTACTGAGATCGAATGAAACAAATTAAAAATGAAATAGCGCAAGACTTATTTTTTCTGGCAAGACTTCTGTTTGAAAATGCACAGTGAAAGTGTATCAAAATGAGTTTTCATTCCAATCATTAGCTATGTCTACAGTATATCTTCTATGTAGTGCAATATAACAGCTGAAAATTTTACATTAATAAAAGATGATTTTAATATATTTGCACTGTTCCAAGATTTCCCATTTCTCCACAGGTGTTAGAATTTCCTTCCTGGGAAAAAAAAAAAAAAAAAAAAAAAAAAGAAAAAAGAAATTCTGAATTACTGACTCTACGAAGGTGTAAAAAGTGCAAACCCTTCATAAAACCTAATTTCTTGACACTGCTCAGTACTAGTGATGACTGCTATACTGACAAACATTCGGCAGTGAGGATAGATTGCATATAATATTTCAAAGATCATAGAAGAAATTGATTCAGGAAAATCACAGTCAGGAGGAGCAGAGCCCTAGGAAGTGTATTTTATGGAACAAGCAAGCACAGGACTAGGTGAACTAAAATTACCCTTCTTTGAAGCAAAACAAGAGGTATTATTATGCTCAGACTGCTGCCTGGCACTAGTGGGTGGGCTGTGACCTGACACTATCAGAAGATGAAGAGCTGACATTCTGAGGCTGTCCTCAAGGTTACCATGTAATCTAGGAATGAGCTCCTGGAGTAATTAAGCTTGGTTTGTTTTTTCTTTTCTTACTTTCCTATGTGTCAGATAGGAGAGTTATTGTCAAGGTGGAGACATCTTAACATACCAGTTAAATCAAAGCTGAATCACCTCAGAGCAAATGATAGCTGTCACAAATGTAATTTCTCTGGTACTGTCAACTTTGTAGTGGGAGAAATGGAGTGGAGGAAGGAAGGTAGTGAATACAAGCCCACAACCTCTAAATTCCAGTCATGTAACCCAGGCTTCTAGCATTCTAAGCAACTGTCATGTTCTACAATGATGTATTAATGCCGGACCTTCAAATTCAGTCTGAATAGTACATAGAAATAATAATAGAATGTGCTTTATACAGAAAAGCTATGTTTGGAAGCTACTTACAATCTTGTAACCAGCATATACAAATGCCCAGTGATGAACATGACATGTTAAGAACTCATTAGAATTGCCCAGTCAGAGAAGTCTTTCAGTCTGTATTACAGTTACGCTTAGCATTTCATGTACAGACTGCATGGGAAGTAGCAACATGCAGGAAGGCCTGTTGTTCCTCATTAATGGCGCAGTTGTGCCTCCACTAGCAGGTCTGTTTATATACTTTAGTGTAATTCTGCCTTGCCTTTCTTTCTCATAGCTGCTCTCCATTCACATCAGCAGCCAGAGTATTCTGTTCAGAGCTGCTTTGAAAATTGTTTATGATGCTAAAAACTGCCAGTTTTGCAAATATGGTTCTTTGCTGTGGTGCTTGACACAAGAATGATGTGGCAGGATTGAAAACAAGTGGAAAAAGACATAAACATACTGAGAAGTTGTCAGGCATGCAGTGGAAGCAATGCCATGAAATTAGGCAAAAGTTATACACTAGCAAATGTTTTGTAATTTGATATCCATTACGTATATTGAATGCCAAAGATATGGTGGGAAGCTGTGTGAAGATTTTTTAAATGAACTTGAAAGCACTGCCAAATATATGACAGAGAATAAGTCTGTCCTGGAAGAACAGATGAGCTAATAGATCTTTTCTATCTTTAACTCTTATGATTCATATTCCATCAGTCAGCACTCATATAGGGAGAGGAAACTCCTTACCAGCCAGTTTGGTGCAGTTTTACAGATGGATTGTTTTCAGTAAATAGCTTGTATCTGCTAAGAACCACTTGCATGATGTTGTTAACTCATCACTGGCACCTTTCAGCATGCAGGGCCTAATTGATACCAGGGAGAAAGCAACTCACCTTTTTAAGAACTTGTTCTCCCTCCTGAAGGATGGCGATGCACTTTGTAACCCAAGTGGCTGTACCAGCCCTATTGTGTTGATTCCCCTTAACTCAGAAATCACAGAACCTCTAAGCAGTTACCAAACTGCCTGGCTTCTTTGAACAGCCATAAAGTCTGTAAGAAATACCAGAGGTTCTCATACTAAATGCATGCACCAGGATTTAGAGATTTATTGTAAAATGAAGTATGATTCTGAATACATGATTCTGTCACATAGAGGCCAAACTTGGTACAGATGTAGGCGTGGTTTGGAAATGCAGAATAAAAGCTGTAATTTTGAGCATGGACTGCTCCACTTCAGTCCATGTATTTTAACACATACCGATGACAAGGAGCAGCAGTCTTCTGAATCACTGAAGCTGATCTGGGAATAAGAAAGGATTAAGTCATATGATGGGATAAGAGTCTGTGAGAGTGTGTAGAGTTACTTGCCATTTGTACAGAAGGCACCTGCAGTTCAAAGAGAAGCCATTGCCACCCCATATTAATCTACAAGATACCTTGTGGGTCTGAAGTCCAACGACAGCTCCCTAACCACCTGTTAGAAAAGCCCCTAAGGCTCAGTGTGAGGTGTGATGCAGTAGGTACTATGCAGCATAGATCAGGTCATGTCTCCCTGGTGGATACACTGAATCTTTGGCTTGGCATCAACAACACACTTCTTAATCTGTTAACATGAGATACCAGATAGACAGGTAGTGTTGCATTGTTTGCGACAAAAGAAGACAAGGATAAGTGTGGTATAGTAATAATTTAGTATCTCCCATGTGATGCCTCTCCTTCACTTCCAGAAATTCTGGTCTGCTGATATTAAGAAAATGTGTATGCTTAAACAGTGTTTTCTTTGTAGTTCCAGAGTTTCTCTGCTGCTCATACAATCCTGCTATGATGTGGTGTTTGAGTAGATAAAGAGCAGGTAAGGAAGTAAAAGAAGCTGTCTGGGTCACTAAGGTGGAGATGACTCCTGTCCTCCCCTTCCATCAAGCCACCAGCTTTTCTGGTTGTGAATGAAATTAGTTTTATGAGTCTTCTGTAAGCCTTAATGTCTGTAGATTACCTCTTCTATTCTATTCTACACAGCAGATAGAAGTGTCAAATTTCATGGGTTTTCTATGCTTACTGACTCCAGGCCTGGATAGTAGATATTACCTTCCAGGCATTTACAATTAGTATCTCCAACAAATTCATCTAGGAAAAGGGAATGATGAGAAATAATCAGGCAAAGAAACTATGATACAAGGGACAAAACATCAATAAATATTTAGCTAAGGTCGTGCTAAAAAAATAAATATGATATCTCCCTTATTTTTACAAGGAAGTATTTATTTTTCTTCTCATTCTGTTTTCCTTTGTGGATTTCTGGGTGTCCATCTACATACTACAGACTTGGAAATAATTTACCCCATAAGCAGAGTGGAAGGCTATATCTTAAAACTCAGGCCATCTTGTGGAACACTGAAGGCATATTGAGGCTTATTATTCAATATTTACTTCTGCCTTGATATTTTAACACAAGCCGTCCAAAACATTTTAGAACACAGATCATTGCTGGAAATGAGTGCTGCTGATGTTAATGGGATAACTTGTGAGAATAAAGTAGAATCATGATACTGCTTACAGACTGTTCACTAGGGCAGAGTTTTTGCGGATGTGCTGACTTAAGTCCTGCTCTGAGGAAGGTCTGGTTAGAATGCAGCAAAAGCCAATGTAATCTTGATAAAACTACAGTTATATCCTTTTGAGGTTTGGACAGAGTTGTTTTGGTTTTGTTCTAATTTTTACTGGCCTTTAGTAGTCCCTAATGCAATAGAGTACATGAGAACTAAAACATTAGGTAAGCAAACATTTTTGGCAGCATTTTGCCTGTACTGAAAGGCATTATGAAATTTACAAGAAAACCTCTTCAGTCATATCTTTCCACTTCTATGATTGGAACACTTCTTTTGCAATTCATCCACAAGAAGACTGGGATTTATGAGGTTATTTTCAGCCAGTGTGAGTAGTCCTTAAGTCCTGAATATTTTGGAAATCTGCTGAAATCCAGAGATTTTCTGCTAAATATAAAAGCAAGGTTGCACCCTTTGAAACACCCTTATGAACCATCAACAGATCTCTCCCTTTGATAGAAATTATTTACCATCTTCAATTAGCTATAGTGCAGTTTTCCTATTTAAAAAGATTTAGTAGAAGTGATGATCTAGACTGCAGTGTAAAACTGTCCAGCTGTGAACACTAAGCAGTCCTAATCCATGCTTCATGCTTAGGAGAAATGCTAGGTAAGATAGGCCCAAACAGAGAAACTGAACAGCAAGAAAATACTGAGATAAAATTTAAAAATGCCTTTATCTCAGTCTTCAGTTAACCCTCATCTCTGCAGATAGGCAGGAAAATGAGGAGATAAACTGTTGGGGAAAATGCCTGAGAATTGCTTTGTTTAAAAAAAAAAAAGAAAAAAAAAAGCTCATTTTATTGAAACACAGAACTGTTTCAGAAAACCATACGAATCACAGGTGAAATTTCATCAAGATCCATTGCAAAAATATCTGATAAATTTCAAGCCAACAGGAGAGGCTGCTGATAAACTTGTGTGCAGTTGGTGCTGGGGCCAAGGAGTCCAAGGTGCTGGAATGCCTTCCCCTGGAATGCTGTTCCAGAATAGGGACATCTCAGCTGCTAGCCTTAGCTTGTCTCAGCAAGAAGAAGCAAAGTGCTTTTTCTGGAGCCTAACTAATTTGTAGGAGCTCTCTGCAGATGAAGTGGAAGAACAGCATTTCTGGCCAATGCCTCAAATTCTTTGTCTGCAGGTAAAATTTTGAGAGTCTGAGAAGTTTAAGACTACTAATTCACCTTTATCTACCAGTCTTTGTAAGAATCTGACATTTTTTTTACTCACATATGGCTGTTAGGAAGAAAAAGAAAATATCCGTTAGGATCCATAGGGTCATTGCCTTAACTTTGTGTAGAATTATTCTATACAAAATTTTTCAATAGTTTTGAAACAGTATTATAGAAGTGTGGGTGTTTTCCCTGCCACAGGAAATAGAACCAAACATTCTACTCCATACTGTTAGTGGAAATATTCTTAAAATTGTGAGCACTGTGATTTGTCTCTAGTTGTAGCATAAGACTGACGTTGATGTGAGGCAAGAGGTGTAGTTCTTGCCTTCTACCCTTCCAAGTGCAGTATGTAGCTAACAGTTGCCAGCACTTCAGTTCAGTGTCTGCAGAAGATGATGATACATAAAGAGCAGCATCCAGATGACAGTGCTTGACTTCTGTGGGATAAAAAAATGGAAAATACTAATGGGTGTGTTGTTGTGGGCTCACAGTGCTGTCAAATCCATTTATTCTGTGAATTTCATGAAAAAAGCATTGGAGAGAAACTCAGAACTCCTGTGGTGTAGATGCTGGGCTAATACTAGCCGCATCATGCAAATAGTTTTCCTTCTCCTGCTGCAGTCTCTTAAGAAGTTGCAGTTACTGTAAGACAAGGGAACAGAAGATGACTAAAAAATAAATAAATCAGAATTCATTCACTGAGCTGCAATACTTGAGTCACCAGTGCACTGTGTGACAATGTTTTTGTCTTAATCCATTAGGGTGTGCTGACTAAATCGATACATGCACTTAACAGCAAGTACTTTCGGACCGTCTGCAAGCAGAGATGAGTAATCGCCGTTGCAGATATGACACATTCATAATACTTCATAAAGAGTAATATCCCTATCCAACGCACACACACAGTATGTCATGTTAACTTAGTTAATCTGTAGTCAAAACCTGTTTGTGCCTTATCATCTTCCTTCTGGTGTGGCCCATTGAATTAGCCTGCTTTATGCAAATTAACGTGATATTTTTCTGATACTGATGCCATCCCTTGAAATAGCAATAACAAAGTTCCAGTCTTGTGATGAATGTTAATTTGTAATTGATGTTGTTGAAGAGCCTGCTCACTGTCCAAAGCAGCATCTTTTTTTCAGAGATGGCTTCACTGATTTTGCTGTGCTGGAGTTCCTGTGGGTTGCTGTTCAGAAATGCCCAAATGAGATTTCATGACAAAACAGTAGTTCAAACAGAAAAATGTCATTTCATAATTTCTTACGGAAAAAAGTCAGACACTGATACTTTAGTTTGGAGCAAATGCCATTGTAAATGAATACTTGGAGAATTTTTCAGCGGGAAATGTGGATCAGCTGTAACAGTATCAGATTTTGTATTCTCCTCTTTCTCTTTCAGTAAGAAATGGACATCAGTAAGCATTTACTTCTTTATACTGATACATGTAAGTACAAGAGCCAAGGAAAGAAATCACTACCAAAGTGATAAGAGAGTTTGTGTGAAAAAGAGGTTTTGCATTGATCCTGCTGTGCACTGAACTCAGAGTATTCTCACTTCAGCAGGCAATTGTGTACAACCTTCATCCCCTTCCCATTAAAATTACGTCTTCTGGGTCATGATTTTTCCTGCATGAATAAGTATGCATCCTCTGTAGCAGAGGAACGTATCTTGAGATGTTCTGGTCTTAGGAAGCAGAGATATGTCCTAGGTAGCTGGAATGAAATTCATTCAGCTTTTAACTTGAATTCTTTCTTATTTCACTTGTGAAGTGCGGCAGAAATCAGCAGACTGGTTCTAGGTAACCTGTGCTACAGCAGAAGACAAAACTTATAACAGGAGTTTTGAATAATTTGACATATCAGTTAGAGTTCACCCTTTGTACCAAGATGTGAGAGTATTAATGCTATGAAATACTTCTCTGCTAGTGCACAGTTCTAATATTTATCTCTTTGCTGTTCATAATAGAGACAAGTTAAAAGAAAGATAGTGTCTGCAGAAGAGTGAATTGCACTGATGAGATGTTTGAATCGCCACCAGCCAGAGGTATACTGGCAAAAATACTGGTAAAATAATTAGATAGTATGCTTTTTAAAACTGTTTAAAGCATTCCTTCTAAGAAGTTTATAATGTGATTTTTCACATATACATAAGGAAGTACTTATTTGCATCAGTGAAGAAAATAGTGATGAGGTGATACAGCAATGTGAGGAAAGAAGGAAAATAAGAGTGCCATTTGTGTGTTTCCCTGAAGTGAAGGGACAGGTCACTTTGCTTGGACATTGCTACACCAGCCCTGGTGGAAAATTGCAGGAGAGCATGTGGTAACTGGAGGAGAACTGCTGTCACTTATATCTTCCTCCACCATCAAAACATTTGACCAGGAAAAACCCGTACAGTGTTCTCAGGGTTCAAACAAACAGGGAAGTTTTAACTTATGCACTATATATTAGTCAGCTGTCTTCAGGGAAGTTACTTATAGCTAGATCTGTCTACCTCTTGGCCTCTCTGGGTTTCTGCCCCCCTCTCCCCAAATTCTTGATGTATTTCCAAGGTATGACTAATCCATTTCTATAAATGTTTTGTGCTTCACAGCCAGGTTCTTTCACTTTGATAGTTTGTTTCATCATGTTCCTGTTTACTAATGTTTCAGTCAGCAAGAGTTGTGTGCTGCCTGAGGGGAGTGCGGGAGTAACAATGGTTTAAATTATTCCTAATCAAGTTCTAACTCCTACCTGATGGGAAAGATGAGAGATTTATTATTGTTAATTTAATCCCTGTGAGACATCAGATGCTTTGGTGTTGGGCGTCAAGATAAGAACTCAGCTACATAAACAATGAACAAGATTAAAGAATGGTGGTGGTAAGGTTTAAAATGAAAGAATGCACATTTATTTTTGCCAGTGAATGCAAAAAGAGGTCAGAAGAGTTACAGAGATTTTCTGTTGCTTCAGCAAGACTTGTCTAGGCCAGCGTATATCAAGAGATCTATCCCTGCTTCATTTCACTGAGACTCTAACTTTAGAATGCAGGTGAAATAATGTTATTTAATCAAATGTAGTACTGGTTGAAATCCTGTCAGGCAAATTGGGCAGCAGAAAGCACAGGAAAGCTGTCATAAAGAGACACAAACAGGAGATCTGCAAAAACTGGAGAGTGGTCATTTGTCTCATCTGCTCCCATTAGAAGTATCATGTTGGGATCTGGCAGGGGTAATTAGCTGGCAGGAGACAGATGGGGAAGTGAAGAATAGCCCCAAAGCCTTCTGTAATCCTTGGAGAAGTTCCTGTGGTTATGGAGTGGCGGGTATAACTCTGAGCACAATCCAAGTTGGAATTCGGGGACTGAAAAGGTCACTGGGACACATCTTCTCTCTTCTACTGATTAAAGTGAGAATCATTCCCCAGTGCATCAGTATTTCTATTCTTTATGTATCCTGCCACCCCAAAAGTCTTTGAACCTTCCTGAGCTTTTTATAAAGACATTGCATGGTTGTCCAGAATAACATGATCAAGATATTGTGATGACAGTGTGGTCAGACTAGAAATCTGTGGAAAAAATGCAATAGATTAGTAGTGTTTTGATAGTTATTTAACCAGTTGAAAAAGCAGGTGGGCACCCTAACTAGATTATGCCTTGCTTCTCTTTTACACAGGGAGATACAGTATCATGCAAGAGCAATTTTTATAGTTCCATAATTTCTATTTTTTTTTTTTAAGACTAGAGTATGTATGTTTTGAAGACTAGACTCTGTAATTAACAAAAAGCACATTTCTCTTCCTGCTGAGATCCAAAAGTCAGAGAACAATTACATGACTATTTACCATTCTACCTGCCCTACTGCAGCTGCTATTTTATCAGTTGTCATTTCCAGATATAAGCAGGTAAGTTCATTCCACTTTTTACATTGTAATTTACTAGCACTTACAAGCTAAATACTGAAGTTGTCACTTTGCATAGAATTAAAAAATAAAAAATGCTGGTAATGGCAAGAATCAACTCCTTTTTCAAAAAGAAACCACGATTTGAAAACCAAATACTGTTCCCCCCCCCAAAAAAAAGGGATTGTAATAAAGTATTTTGCCACACCTAACCTAGCTTGTACCTCAGATGATAACAGCAGTGTTATATCACTTTTATCAAAAACAGAACTAAATTAAGTTCTTTGCTTGGTGTCAAGTAAGTGACATTTTGAAAGCCACTTCCCAGATATTTTCAAACTTGCCCACTGCTTTCGACGCTCTTCTTTTCTCCATGTGGATGTAGTTTTTTCCTACTCTTTCCCTTGTCAGAGGAAAAACTTCTGCTGCCTGTGTGTTTCAACATTAGTTTAAATATTTCATTTTTTTTCCCCCTAAGACTTCTTACATTTATATATTCCAATATCATATATCTTTTTCCTATACAATGTATGATATACATATACTTAATATAGAACATATTTATATATTATATACTATATATTTTATGTGTTTTTAAAAGTGTTAATTATTTGTGCTAGCTTATTACATTTGTGACAATAAGATCTGTCCACAGTGGATTGAATTTTTTATCTATATATATATCCTATATATCCTTTTCCAGAACAATCTTCCCCTGATTAGCATGTACTTGCACATGGAAAAAGAACTGTTCTTCCTGTATTTAGTTTCCAGATAGCATTAAATACGATATGGACAAGCCACAATGTGTGGGATGAGCTCATGGGACTTGGAAGTTGGACCACACTGGAACAGATAGTGGAGTTACACTGGAATATCATTATAATTCCTGAGTGCTTACTTGATTATTGGAATGTTTGCTGTGTGACTATATTGGGTTAACTCAGTGGTGCTGTCGGGAAAACAGGAAACAGCATTTTGCCATGAGTGATCTCTTGGTAACCACTTGAGAGTTGTGATATATTAGTGGTGGAGTTATTGGCTGCCAGGAGCAAAACTTCACCTCCTGGTGAGTCCATGTGACTTTTTCAGTCCAGTGGACAATAGTTCGCATGAATGGAGGATCTGGAATAGTAAATGAGTTCTTTTTCTTGCTAGGAGTAAGGCTGTCAGAAGTTGATCTGCTGGTGAGAAGTACTTGCCGGGTTTCTTAAGAAGTTTGAATGGGTTTTAGAGAGTGTCAATATAGTGAAATAATGGTAAGCTCTGGAAAGGGCATCTGGATTTGAACGAAAGATCTCTCAAACTACAGTCCAATCCAGTGACCTTTCCTTGACTTTCTGCTCCTGCTCATGCAAGTTAGGGTTTTAGATTTAAAAAGGCAAATACAGTATTTTTATTATTTGAGCATTCACTTTCTCAAAACATTTTGTCTTTCCTCATTAAACTACTTAAGTTTTGATGAATTGGAGAGAATTCGTGTCTGGTTGCATACCCCCAAAGGAAAAGTATATTTCACAGGTGTGCCAGCTAAGCAGACATGATAATTAGCCAGAAATCCAAATTTAAAAAGTGGTAAAGTCTTTCCTGATCTTTCACATTCTCTCTTGTAAGACTGAGAAGCTTGGACTTGGGAAGATTTACTCAGATGCATAAAATCCTGACAGAAAAGCAGGTGATTTGTGACATGATTTTTTTCTTTGAAGAGCATCCATGTAAATCATTGAGGACTGAGGGAGTAGAGAGTAGGGAGTGGGGATGTTACTGTTGTTATCAGTAGGGACTGCTCATACCAGGTGTGATACGTGACCATGATTGACAGGCACTTAACCCTGTCTCTAAGTGAAGAAACAGTCACTGTTTCTTGGATCTTATTTGGAAATATACCTGTATTAAGTTAAAACTGAAACAGTCACTGTTTCTTGGATCTTATTTGGAAATATACCTGTATTAAGTTGAAACTGAAAAATTAAGACATAACCCTGTAGAACTGTTGGTGTTTCTTTGTAGTCGTTCTGTTAGGTATGGTTGGTAGAGTTAGTTCCACTTAGTTCAAAAGTACTTCAGGAAAAGATGCCTGGATTAACTGATTTCATTTATGACTCATTTTGAGATTTTTTGTTATGGATTCTGGTAGGAGAGTCAAGATATTCTCTCAAATGCATGCTAAATTGAACAGTTCTTTTTGGACAAATAATTGTGCAGTT
>PPHD01004813.1:0-27707 GCA_002909625.1 Bambusicola thoracicus | reverse complement strand
CAGGGGAGGTTTAGGTTGGATATTAGGAGGAAGTTTTTCACACAGAGGGTGATGATGCACTGGAACAGGTTGCCCAAGGAGGTTGTGGATGCCCCATCCCTGGAGGCATTCAAGGCCAGGCTGGATGTGGCTCTGGGCAGCCTGGTCTGGTGGTTGGTGACCCTGCACATAGCAGAGGGGATGAAACTCAGTGATCTTTGAGGTCCTTTTCAACCCAGGCCATTCTATGATTCTGTGATTATGATATGATGTAAAATTTAATTGTAACCGATGTAACATTAATTGTAGGCTGGAGTAGAAGGCAACGAATGTCACACTGCAGTGTCTCAGGACTGCCTCAGAGCCTGGCATCCTCAGATTTGCCTGCTATTATTACTGTAATTATGTTGTTTTTTATAATTCAGGCATGCAACAAATTTAAAGGAATAACTGTTGAGCCAGTAACATGAACACTCTCTGGATAAAATAGTGATCATGTAAACCTGTAGACTTAAGAAAAACATACACAAGCCGTACGTCTTAGCACTGATCTGTCTACTAGGAGTGCTGAAGGACAAGCAGTTAGATCACTTTATCAGAAGCACAAGCGAGGGGTGATCTAGCCACAGTGCTATAACACACCCAAGGTGCCTATACAGAATACCTGCTTCAAATCTCCCAAGGAATAAGCTCTGAAATATTTCCAGAACTCCAGACAGCTGTGGCCCAAATCAGTCACAATAGATGTCTATGATCGCTCTCCTTTTCTTTTACTAAATGAGGTACAAATAACTTTTCTTTAGGGCTAAGTAGCCAGCGACTGCTAGCAGACCTTGAGTTTCCCATTCAAATTCTTACATTTCAAGAATGAGGCCAAATTCAGGATGTGGCACAACAGTTCACATGCATTTAACATCAGATGTGTAAAATACCAAAACAAGCAAAAGAACAAAAGAAGTATGATTTAGATGTGGAAAAATATTGAAACAAGTATGTAAGTACTCATTTTTTTTTTTTTAATCATCTAATCAGTACCAAGGTGATAAGGAGCAACCATTGTGAGTCTGCCAATGTCAAAGTGTGTTAAACTAATTTAGCTGCTTTCCTTGGCAGCGCCCCTGGCCTTTGGAAGCAGTTCTTAAATTTGTAGCAGAAAATCCAGCTTTGGGTAAGAGGTGGGTCCTCTTACCGGAAAGCTGCTGTGAGCACAGCATTGAGTAGTGGTGGCTCTGACAGGGGTAGAGACAGGGAGCTTCAACCAGCCAACGTGGAGACCAAGAGCAGGCAGAATCTAGTGGCAGCCACTCCCTCAGGTCACCACTACAGATCCTCACACAAAGTCAAAAGTGCAGGACTACAGCAAAGAGCTGCATAGGCTGCTGTGATTCATTGAAACCATAGTGTAGAATAAGTGAAGGCAATGACAGAGCCTTTATTTGAGAAATAGGCACTAGAGGAAAAGATATCGCAAAGGAATTGACTCACCTCTCCCGGTAACAGTGTGGAGAGAGGGACGAGCAGATCAATGTGACCTTCCCCTGTTCGTACCGTCGCGCCGCTGGAGAGAAGGGCAGGGCAAAAAGGGGGACCCGTGCAGACTCAGACTGCACAGGAAGTATTGCAGAGACAGAAGGGGTGGCTCCGGGCACCCACACAGTCACATAGCCCACCCATTGGTTCAGGCTGTGACCCTGGAATTCCACTACACGTAGCATGTTAAGAAATTGCTGCTAAACAAACATTTCAATGCTGGAAAGAATGTAAAGATGTAAATGTATTTGGTAGGTTCAGTCCATGAATGAGAGGATGAGAACAGTCTTCAAATGCCTTGTAAACTGGCATAGAAAGGCATTAGATACACGTACTACATGTAGTTGGCTTGGCCCATTTAGGTTAATTCTTTGTTTGGAGAATGGCAGGATAGCAGTGGAATGCTACAGGACACAGCTTAAACTGTGGAATCTGCCTTATGGGAGGTTTGTGAACAGCACGTGAGTCAAACAGCAGTGAGGGATGGTCCACACATACTTCATCTATGTCAGAAAAAGGAAAATTGAATAAAGGCTCATACAATTTCCCTTCAAATATGTGTCCCGATTCTACAGTTAGCGTGAACAACACTGAAGCTTGCATGAAGTCATTAAAAACTCTTAAAGTAAGTTAAACATACAAAAAAGGAAAATAAAACAAACCAGGTAGATTCGCAGCTGATATGTGCTAAAATAATTCAAATGACTTGTTCTTCGCATGTTAACAACGTTATTCCAGATTGTTAACATTACCAAAACCAGCTCAAAAAATGTAGTGGCTTCTTCTGGAGAGAAGTAAAGTTACCAATAAATTAGTATCAAATAATTTATTTTATTGCTAGTGTTTTTATATTACAGGCTAGATGAAGTTTTATGTTAGTTTATAAGGGGAACCAAAAGGAAACACATGTTAAAAACAAGTAACTAACAAGTTACCGATGCCAGTGTACAATCACTTTCAATAACCCTGGTATTTTATAACCAACTAAGTACTGCAATTTCAAACCAGAGCATTTTATTACCACTTGTCATCAAAATATGGACTTGTTTTCAGATTAGAGAAAAACCTCACAAATGAAAGCAAGGGCAAACTGTACATATGACTTATTTTACAAATATTGTTCAGGTGCTTATTTGGCTCTGGATGCAAACTACCAGAGTTATACGTATAAAACATACAGAAGAATCTTTGCTAAGAACGTATGCATTTGTTTACATCAGGTTTCTTGGGATACAGCCCTCTATCTGTATTTCAGCTGGCCAGCCGTTGTATCTGTTCTTCTTACTGTCAGAGTGGTTTATCTGTTCAAAATAAAACAAAATAAAATAAATCAGTATTTGTGTTTACCAAATTAGTTTGTCAAACCTTATACAACATAAACAAGAAACTGGGAAGCTGAGCGGTAGGTTAAACATCTTATTCAACATAATGGGGTGAAGATTCCACCAGTTTCTCTTACACTCTGCCTAAGAAATCCAAAGATTCAAAGTCTTAGATCTAAAGCAAAGAATAACGACAGATTAGACAATTTGCTTTGCACAACTGAGGCTTACTCTACAGTTACTGCAGATGTCCCACAAAATCTTCACCTGAAGGTTACACCCAATATAGAGACAAATAAAACTGAAAATAAAATGAACCTGACCTTTTCTCTTTCGATATCATCTGGAAGCTTGAAGCCTTTGGCAGCTATAAAAACCCAGCTTGACCTGAACTTCATATTTTGTATTTCTTTACTTCCCAGAGCTTCTACTAACTTTTTGGCATTACTTTTCAACCTAAAAAAAAAAAAAAAAAAAAAAAAAAAAAAAAAAAAAGTGAGAAAAGGTATTAATAATATGAGAAGAGAAAAAAGCTGAAAAAGAACACAGTGGCTTTATGGTGAGGAGCGGCTAGTGGAACCGCGGTTGTTTACCACATCGCTCTCTACAAGTACCTGAAAGGAGATTGCTGTGAGGTGGGTGCTGGTCTCTTTCTTCATCTCACAAGCAATAGGACACGAGGAAATGGCCTCAAGTTTTATCATGAGACATTTAGGTTGTACATCAGGAAGAAATTTTTCACAGAGAGAAGGGTCAAGCAATGAAGCAGGCTGACCAGGAAAGTGGTGTATTCCCCGTCTCTGGAGGCATTTAAGGGATATATGGATGTGGCACAAAGGGACATGGCTTAATGATAAGATTCACAAGGTCAAGTTGATAGTTGGACTTAATGATTTTGAAGGTTTTTTCCAATCTAAATGAGTCTCTAATTCTATGGTTTACATTAGTAGGTCAGCAGAAGAAATAATGAGAAGTTAAAAACTTCCTGAGTGCTGTCTTAGTAGCATGCCATTAAACCTACAGAGCAAAATTGTATCTTTGAATTCCTCTTCTCTACATCCCTGATGTTAATACAATCTGTTTGTAATGATGCAGCAGAAAGAAATGCATCTCAAACACTGAATTTGTAAAATTTGACATTTTATCCCTTTTTAAATATGGAAAAAGGCATCAAATGTTTATCAGCCAAATGATTAAGACTGTCCCTGTTTAATTATGGTATCATGACTTCAGACCAAAACAGCATAAGATTTGAAAGGACTTAAGAATCAGGTTAAGATGTAAGAAGGAATGCAAGCTAGTTATGTTCTAATTAGAGCTGTGGATACCTTCTTAATAGAAGGCTGTGACCCAGAGATAATAACGCTGCCCTTTATGATGATAACTGGTGCTTTTAAACAAGCACAATGCTCTCCTTCCATCTTCGGAAGCATCAACGTACATGACGTGGGCAAGCACTGAATGTATATGTAATCAAAACTTTTAAAAGAGGAAATGACTATATGATGATATAAATCACTCCTTTAAAACATTTTCCAGCAGTGACTGCCAAGCTATTTGTTGCTGTGTTTCTCAGCCTGTCATGAATAGTTTCCTTACCGGGTACTTCCGTCATCATGAGTAACCATGAAAAGCAGGGACCCTTGTGGTGCACTTTCAATGAAAGCCACCATCTCTTCTGAGTGGTCTGTTGAATTAATTACACAACTGATTACTCCCTCACACACACACGATCACATTCCACCTACTTTCTCTTGCATTCAACTACTCAATTTTTGACCTTGTCTACTCAAAATGAGACCTATTTAGGCAATCTTTCTATGCACTGGCACAGGACTTGCCTAATCCTTGAAGATGCAGAAAGCTGTCAGCTCTCACTGAAGACTATAAGAGAAAAGGTTGATCTGTAATTCCCAGTTGTAAAGAAAGATACTTTTGAACCTCTGAAACCAGATAACATTTACATGCAAGTTTTTTTTTTTTTTTTTTTTTTTTTTAATGTTCACCCTGCATAACACTCCACCAGCAGGCAAAACATGGAATAGTCCAGAAGTCACTGCTACTCTGTGCCTTTATTTTTGTGTGCTAACTACCATGCTAACTATAGAGCTAAGTAACACACTCCACTGTACATCCGTTTTCATTAAGCGGCAGCCTGTTTGCAGCACTAAGATACTTATTTGTTCTGCAATTGCTAAGGCATACATTATTTTCTATGGAAAGTAAGTGTATTGTGTGGCAGTAGCCTTGGAGACATTGCAGTCCATATACCACATAAAAATCTGTAGCCCCATGATTAGACCCAGTGTGACTTCTGTTCATGCATGCAAGGTTATAAACATTCTTAAGTAGTAAAACAATCAACTGCAAATGCCTCATAGCATTCTGTTTCTTCTTTCTAGGAAGTAACTAGTATCATCCTAAGTCTGGAAAATGTATTAGAAGCTATTCCTAAAGTAGACCTTCTGTTTAGATAAACAGTAGTATAGAAGGACTAGCTTATTACTTATTATCATTTTACAATTAGAATAGAACAAAATGTATCAGAAAGAAGATTCTGCTGAATGGGTGTGGTATGTGGTAAGAGGTGTCCTTTCCAGACTGAAATAACAGGAAAATAACTAATCACAACTCAACCAACAGAAAAAAGATCCACACCTGTTCAGGCAAAAACTGTTGTCAGAAGATCTGGCTATTGCACGTTTAAATGAATACAATTGCTGTTTGTTTCTAAGTCATCTTCTTCAATGGGAGAAGCACAGTCATTTAGAGAGTAGGACAAATATTTAAATATGTTTTTATTGAAGACTGAAATATTAACAAAAGCATTATTGCACTCTTTTCCCTACCTCCTTCCCACATGTCAAAGAAATTTGCTGAAGTTAGTTTTCCTGTTTCATCTGTAAGAAAAGATTAAAGGCACAAATATGAGCAAAACCAGTTACGCATGCGCAGCATTTTCAGCAGAAGTGAGGCATCTCTAAGTTTTGGTATTATTGTGCTTCAGATTTTTCTTTTGTTTGAATTTTTAAATTGGAAGGAACATAGAATAATGTAAGTTTGAGATTTGGGGAAAATATTTTGTGTAGTCGCTGCTTGCAGCTGCAGTCAGCTGGAAAAATTGTTCACAAATCACTTCTGTTCCAACACAGACCTGCAAACTGTCAAAGATAATCGCACTGGAAATAAAAACATCCTTCTTTCAACATAAGCCTGAATCCAAATATCACTAATGACTAAACCACAATTATTTTTGTTTGAAGGAAGAAATTCAGTTTACAGTTCACATCCAAGTTTTTATACATACATATACTACACTAGGTCACATCCATACACATAGAAGTTGATTAAGCTTGATTCTATTTGAATGGCTCCATTCTGTGCAATGTTTCAGATTCTTGTCTACGGTAATTGAGCCCAGCGACTCAAATAAAATCATGCAGGTTCAGACAAGGCTAAGACCTTGCTTAACAATAACGAGAGAAGAAAACTGGAACAAAAATGTTCTGTTATCAAAACCAACTTGTTGATGCATCCCTTGCTTCCTCTTCCCCACAATGTTTAGCAATCATTTTTCTAAGGATCCATCACTGAACACACTGCATTTCACCACACCTATTCATCTAAGTTAAATTGGTGCATCAGACCTGGAATAAACTACAGCATCAGCTTTCCAACAGCTTCTTTTACATGTACGTTAATATCAATCAAGCTTTGAGTTTGTCTTTCTGTCCACTGACCAATTCTAGAAAAGGAATTTGTACCCTGTGGTAGAACTGCAATTCTCAGTTACTGTGCTTATACTGATTATGTACACGTTTCTTTTGCTTATCCAGAAAACTATTTCTCTCAAGCAGTAATTTGTCCTTCTTACATTTAACGTGAATCAAGTTGCAATTTTTCCTTTGCTTCCATACTAGCTACTAAAAACACCCCAAAGGTTTATTTTTTTAATAATCACAAAGGTACATCTCTAACATTTTTAATCTTACTTACAATTGACAATGGCTATGTTTATACCTCTTCCAACATTACCCTTTTCTTCACTTATAAGCCTGGAATTGAAAAAAGTGCGGTATTAGTAGAACTCATCCTTCCAGACACTCTGATTCAAAGTCAGATTTACCAATGTTAAGCCACTTCCTGGTGTTCATGCTTTCTTCAGTTATTTAATTCAAGAGCTAGTAGTAAACAAGAGCTATGGCTTTGAAGTCTTGCATGTTCTACAAGTCCATTTCCTTCAGAGATACTTAATGAGTCTTGCAAAATGAACCATATCAAGAGAGTGCTTTGTGCAAATCCAGCCAGAAAGATAAAAAAAAGAACATAACAAATGTATGGGTTCATTTTTATAACAGTAAACCATGTAGCTATATCTACTTGAAAGATCACTTTAAGGATTTAAAGTCACTTGTTCAGTTTGAAAATCAGGAAGAAACCTGACTTTCAGAAGGTGCTAACCACTCAGTATGTGTCCTGAACCACTAAAACTAAAAGCCATAGTTGAAACTAACAGCTGAAAACAGCCTATCTGCAGGAACAAAGAAAATAACCTGAGATGTACGTACTAAAAAAAAAATTAAGTACTGTCAGATATATTCTGACATTTATCACCAATAAAACATCAACAGATTACAAGTTCAATCTAGGTCTAAATGACTCAGAGGACACGTCCCTCAAGACCTCATATTACATCTATCTATCAATAAAAAAGTTATGAGTCAGTCCAGGATATGAAAGAAAGCCAATCAAATAGCTTGGAGATCAGGTAAAGGCAGGTATACTACATAGAAACTACAGTGTCTGTGAGAGGAAAACACAGCAAAAACAGCATAGACTCTTCAGTGAAAACAGCATAGACCCACAGGGAAGCAACGTGCTATTCCAAAAGCAGAGAACACAAGAAGAGGAGAAAAATTCAAGACAACTTAAAAAAAAATGCATTTATAAGCATATATTCAAAAGTCACTATCTCCAAGTTACCTTCAGCTCTTCTATCACTGTTGCTAAGTCTCTACTTTAGGCCAGAGTTCCATGGAAATAGATTGTCTCTGTTTGAATCATCGCCATAAAGCTCACCAGAATGGAGGAAGCAGAGAAGAAACTGTATTTAAGATTGACTTCACGTCATGCTGCAGAAAGAGTGCCATAAAAAGGAAAACAGGAACAGCAGGAAAAACTCACTTGTTCCTAAGTGACCTAGGGCATACTTACTAACACTGAAAAGTGAATAAACAATGGTGGCCTTTTTCTGCATGTAATTTTACCGAAGAGGTATTTTCTTTACCTAGGAGCTTACTTTCCAGTGAACCAAAACGGAAGATCTTTCTTTATGCTACAAAGCATTTACATATATTTAAAGTCAGTCTGGTACTTACAGCTCATCCTCAAAACAGATTTTAGCCAGCTTTTCTTTGCCACCGCCACTAAGAACCCGATAGGCATAGCTCCCAGGTGAGCAGGGAGACCAGTGATCACACTTCTGCCTTTTGGGGAGAGGGGCTACAACAGCAAAGATGAGGAAGTTTTAAGTGCTACATAAACAAATTCTACATGGAAAGAATCACTTATATACACAGAGGCCAATACTGTCAGTTTTCCAATATCATGGCAACATTCTCACAAATTTGCCTGGGTTTTGGGTTATCGTTGGCTTTCAAACCACTGCTGGGAAGCCGAGCTAGCTTGCCTAGAGAAAAAAATTCCATATACTCTTGATTCAAATCATATCACGCTATTTTGTATTATTTCCATCAAGAATAAACAAGGGCTATAAGAATAAAGAATTCCTACAGATAGCTTGAAGCTGACAGTTATAATTCTAAACTTTTTTCACACAATAACAGTTATAGAATGAGAAAAATGTATACATTAAATCACTCCATCAGATCAGAGGAAAAAAATGAGAACTACATCACCAACTTTAGTTAGTGATTCAACCAGTTATGGAAACTAAAAAACACCTAAGATATAGTCAAAGCTTCAGCAGCAGCTTTGCAGATGACTTATGCTTACATGTTAACAAATAAATAAGGTGTTATTAGATTACTAGTCAATTATTAATACTTGCATACTGGCAAATATAAGGTGACGTTTCTTCAAAATAGTGTATAAGTAGCAGTTCAGATTTGCACTAATTAAATGAATTCACTTTATACAAACAACATCATTCTTATAATAGCTTGTTAGCTAACAAGAGAACAAGAGGTAATGGCCTTAAGTTACACCAGGTTAGGTTTAGGTCAGATATTTGGAAAAATTTATTCTTAGAAGGAGCGGTGAGGCAGTGGCATAGGCTGCCCAGGGAGATGGTGGAGTCACCATCCCTGGAGGTGTTCAGAATTGTGTGGATGTAGCACTGAGGGACATGGCCAGTGGGCATGGTGGAGGTGGGCTGATGGTTGGAGTAGGTCTTTGTGGTCTTTTCCAACCTTAGTGATTTTATGATTGTAAACCCTTTTTAATTTAACAAGTAAATACAGTACATTAGATAAAAGGAAAAAAAAAACACTACTACATACCCTTCAACATTGGTTTCTTTCCAATGTCTTGAAGATAGGCTATAGATGTTGACAGTGACTCTTGTGGTACATGAGCAGCAAATATGTATCCCAAGTACCAAGCAAACGATGATGCCAACAAGAGCCCTGATAACTTCACAAAATCTGCCAAGAAGATAAACACAGACATAAAGATGTACCCATAGCAACACAAAAAATGATGTATTTTCTCTAGCACTGCTACAGAATTGGCTATTTTTTTCTACTACTGTGTCAACCACTGCCTTTGGTGATGCGGTGACAGGGCATTGGTTGCACACCCATCTCTGACAACTCCTTTGATCAAGAAGAAAACGCACCACCTCCTCTGCACCAGATCCCCTCAACCCATAGGTATGATGACACTGAAAAATAAGCAACAGATATCATACATGACCATGCAGGTTGTATACAGTCACTGTTAATTTTGTGTGATATGCAGACATGACAATAATGGTTTAAACCACGGGCATCCAACCTTTTGGACTGCTTGGGTCACACTGAGTGAAGAGGAATTGTCTTGGGCCACATAAAATATATGTAAGTAACAAAACTCATGCTTTTAATATAGTTTAATAGTTTTTAAATAGTTTTTAATGAAAAAAAAAAAGAGCAACAAAAACATAAAACTAGAAAGATACGTGACCTTTTGTGAAAATAACACATCATTCTGGTTCTTGGCAGTCTTGAAATCTGTTCTCAAATTTACCGAAATGGACAGCAAAGCTGTGTATTTTTTGCTTTTCATAGGACTGCGTTTAGCCAATGTATCAAAATGCATACGATTGTTTGCCATAAACTGAGTTAGCACTCACTGCACCCTCCCTGTGCCCCGCTTTCAGCCCCAGCTATGTAGATTGCACATCACTGCGAGGTTGTTGTGAGTGATGGGTGTGTGTCTGGGGCCAGGCTGGGCCTCTCAGTGGGGCAAAGCCACCACCACGATGGCATGGGGCAAGTGGCAGACTGCAGTGCAGGTTGGGCTATGCTGTTGCAGCACAGTCATCCGTTTTCATCATGCTTTCCCCTCGCGCTGACTGGCATAGTCAAGGAGAGCTCAAAAACTCCCCCTTGCAGGCCCAGCTGTGCAGGGACCAAATGACAGACATCACTAATGGATCTTGGTGTGATCACTGAGCTGGGCTGGTGAACCCGCAAATCCCAGGTGGTAGGGTCCATTAGGCTGAGCACACTGAAGATGCATTCCTCATTTAGAAGGGATACATTACCTCATTTTTGATGTCAAGCAGAGAAATATCACATTGGAATTGGGAAACCCTAGCTTTTACAAATGTTAAGACTTCTGTCCCTTCTCTGTTTATGCCCTCTCTAGAATAAGGTCAAATCCTTCAATTGCTCTCCTCAAGTCTTATTTTGCAAGTCTTACCCCTTCCACATTGGCTCTGCCTGACTTGTCTGCATGTTATGCAGAATGGACATGATAGTACAATGTGCCCATTCTGGAGGCTCTGCTTATGTTCATTCATGCCAAAAGGAAGTCACAAACACACCCTATTCTTCATAACAGCAATAGAAGTAGGAAATTCTCTCCAAGTCAGACCTGTCATCTTAACACCTTAGCTACAGTTGCACTTCAACCCTTGAATCTCAATGAGGAGAAATGCAGACCATTATGTTTAAAGCTTTTCTATACCTAAACCCAGTTTCTCATCTGTTTTCTAAATAAATAAATAAATAAATGACTGTACATCTTTTCAAGATACTGCTGGTCTGAGCTCTTAAAATGTTCTGTGTTACTGTATTTAAGAGTTAAAGGATTAACACAGGGAAAGTTATATAACGTGAATCTTCAGAGAGAGAGCAATTATTACTTCAGGCTAAGTGAAATCACAGAATGGTTTGGGCTGGAAGGGACCTCAGAGCCCACCCACTCCAACCCCTGTCATGGGCAGGGCTGCCCCCCACCAGCTCAGGCTGCCCAGGGCCCCATCCAACCTGGCCTCCAGGGATGGAGTTCAGAAAAGTGTTGTAGAGCATTTCCAGTGAACTTCTGGTTTTGCCTTCGGGGATTCAGAAGCCAGCGGGGGACTGCACTGAAGGCATTTGCAGGGTCCACTGGGTACTCTTCACTTACTGAAGTCACACATACTGCACATATTTTCTGAGTCCTCACGCAGACATGCATAAAATTCCACACCATAGCAGCTAAACCATACAGTCAAACTGAAGAGAACTTCAGGCTTGCTACACGTAGCACGTGTAAATTATAAAGTGAGAAGCTGGGTCTACACTCACAGAAGCAAGGCTGGGTTGAAAGGTTGTGGATCACCACGGCCGTGACACTCAGAGCTGTGCAGGAACCACATGCCACAAAGAGGCGCATGGCAGCTCGCATAGGTGACAGAGATTTCCTCATGCCATCCTGTGACAGGCAGATACTGAGCAACGTGCCAGACAGGTGAAGGGGCAGAGAGGCATAGGGATGATGAAAACACATGGAAAGAAGTGGTGGTGGGGAAGGGCATGTCAGAAGACCTTGGAAAAGACCTGTCCTATTTTTCAACAGCTCCCAGTTTCCTTTCTGCTCAGGTGCTCACTCCTAGCTTGGCAGCAGCTTAAGCACAGTATACCTCTGTTTGCGCTTAGCTGACTTCAAACGCTCGCGCTGCCACTCCTTGCTAACACATACCTGCCTCTCCAAGGCCGGTATTCAATGGGGAAAAAGAATCACCTGGAAGCTTGAGATTAAATTCTGCCGATCTAAAAAAACATAAACAAATTAAAAAAAACAACCCGGCGTAGATTCGCAGTACGATGCTTCCCAGGGGCTCGTACCGCAGGCGGCTGACAGCCGGGTGAAGCTGCGTTCGGAGGGAACCAGACAGAGGAACGCCGGGGGGCTGCTACTCACAGTGCCGCCTCTGCCACATCGCTCGGGACGGGGATGGACTACCCGCCCCCTGCCCGTCGCCGTCCTCCGCTGCTGTTGCTCCTCCTCCTCCTCTCTCCTCCTTTCTCCTCCAGCCGCGGGCACGGCAGACCCCCGCCTCGCCGGTCAGTCAGCAGAGTGGCGGAGCGGGGAGGGGTGCGGCTACCTGTTCGCCCCGCCCCGCCTTGGCACGGCCCCGCCCCTCACCTGCTGCTCTAGGCCACTTGCTCACTCCTGGCGGAAAATGCAAGTGGTTTTTCTGGGCTGAGGAGCTGACCTTAAGCTAGCCTTGCTCCGGTCACCAGGCATTCCTGTGGAGGGTGATAGCTGCCGCCGCCATTTTCTGAGGGGGCTGCAGAGTCCTGATGGCAATGGGGGTTGGTCCTGGCGACATGGAGGCCTCTCCTGTTGTCTCCTTGGCAGGGGCAGCGGAGGATTTGATGTCTGCTCTTGAGGGCAGGAGAGGACTATGAAACTAGCCTTTCGAGACAGTAAAATACAGCTGTAGCTCTAACCTAGAAAACCCTCCAACAGCTTGATTGTTAAGTCTGGGGAAGAGGAGGCTGAGGGGGGGGAACCTTATTGCTCCCTACAACCACCTGAAAGGAGGCTGTGGAGAGGTGGGGTTGGCCTGCTAGGAAGCAGGGATAGGACAAGAGGGAATGGGGAGATTCAGGTTGGATATTAGGAAATTTTCTCAGCAAGAGTGATGAGGCAGTGGCATAGGCTGCCCAAGGAGGTGGTGGAGTCACCGTCCCTGGAGGTGTTCAAGAGCTGTGTGGATGTGGCACTGAGGGACACGGCTAGTGGGCATGGTGGGGGTGGGCTGATGGTTGGAGTAGGTGATCTTTGTGGTCTTTTCCAACCTCTGTGATTCTATGGTTCTATAATTCAGTCAAACACACTGCATAAGAGAGAGTACTAGAAGTTATTATCCACAGAAAAAAAAAAATAACTTGCTCACAGGATCGAAAGCAGGGCTCATGCCATTCAGGTAGTCCATCTGAGAAACTCTTTTGCTCCAAATCTCAAAACAAAACACTTGTGTTGAAGTCTTGGTTGAACCCAACTGAGAAAACAATACACAAGTAAGGGCTTTTACCTGGTGACAGTGTTGTCCAGAAAGCAGATGCATAACAACGGGTCAGTAATCACACTCTCAGGAGAGACAATGCTTATTTATTTCAGATTTGCACTGATTTGGGCGCTGAGTAGTTTCCTGCAAATCAAACAGGAGTATCCATGCTATATTTATACAGAAAGCTTGAAAAGTTACTAATTTTCCCATCTTATTTACAGTGATTGGTCAGTAAATTACATGCAGTTATAATATCACTAACAATCCTTTTGCAACTATGCATGCTCAAGGGGCAAATAACAAAATAAAAGCGTCTCTGGGAGTGATTATAATGATGGTAGTTCAATTAAGGGTCTCTCAGTTTCCCAGTTTTCTTGCTGAATTGGCAATGCTCATAAAACATCCTGATTAATGTCTTCCTCAAGGCCTACTTGCTCCAGGATGTCCTTGGTTGAAGGATGTTCATCTGATTAGGGATGTTTAATTGCCCTTTGCTCACCAGCTTAACATATACAAAGAACATCTTCAGCTAGCTAAGTTTTTACAGCTTGTCTTCAACAATGGCATGGATCCTACATGGTGTATTAGCTGTCTGGACCTGTGCTTTGGCCGAAACTATGAGTAGGACCTCACTGAGGCCTTCCTGCCCCTCCAGTGTGGCACCAGATAGCCCTACCATGGGCACCAGGCCACCAGAGTGAGCTCTTGGTTCACCTTTTCCTGCTGTGAGCTGTGCTGGTGCTGAAGACAAGGCATCACATGCCATTGCCTGGATGTTTCCTTCCTGATGGGTAATTTGGTCAGTGCCTGGCTCTCATCACCTTGCTGAAAAAATGGACACTTCTTCTACTTTCAGTGTAGGGTAGCAGCAGGAGTGTGGAACTGTAGCACAGTGCTAGTGATGCTTGTTTCCTAGTTGGCAGCATTGCCCAGCTGGAGCCCCACACCATGGGCTTGCTGGGATTTTAATATTCCATTTTCCAGTGGGTTTTGTTAATGGAAGTTTGCAGGTCTGGGTGGGCAGGGAATCTCAACAGCACCTGACAGTTCTGACTTTGGCCTTCCTACTAGGACACCTATGAAAATAATGGTTCCAGTCACGGGAGAAGAGTCATTTCTTGTCCTCATCTGCAAGTCTTATAAAAGTAAAATCTGAAGGAGTAGTTGCTGCTTGTTAGTTGCAAATGAAAAGCAACATTCATTAAAACCTAGGCATGTAAATAATTCAAGTGGTAGCATGGGACGAATAAACTCAAGAAATGGAAAGCATAGAGCAAAAAGGAAAAGGAGCTATGAGTTTGCAGGAAAGAGTTAGGGAAAATGCTGTTCTGAATTAGTTTTCCAAATATAATCTACAGTTATTTATGTAGGAAGTGTTATTCTGTAAGATGGCACATCAGAAAATGACATGTTAATAAATGACTGGAATTATTACAGAGGGTATTTCTTGTCTTTAAAGTAAAAATAAGGAAGCCTTAAACCCTCAGTGCTGCAGTAAATGGTGGCAACAAGATGAAATCTGCAGATTTTACTAAAACAATGAAAATTTGCCAGGACTTGGGGTAATTCAACTTTGCAATACATTTAGTGTATGACCAGCAGTGGGTCACGCATTCCACTGATAAAAATTTCAAGCCCTGAGGTGCTTTGTCACCACTGTGAGAAAACATCATTTGCAATTGGTGTCAACTGGGTTACAACCAGTTTACCTGCTTTTAATCAGAAGAAAAATATGTCCGTTTCCTTGTTTTTCATTACTACCTAAACTACATTGAATTATACCCAGGTATTGGCTACGAAACATGGTAACACTGTCATTGTTCTGCTTGCCAAAGCCCAGTGATCCAGTGGTCTCTGTCTGAGGGGGGAATTTTAAATGCCAGAGGACTAGGAAGCTTAAAGAAGCTTTACTTCAGGTATTTCACTTTTGTGTCTGTGAAAGCAATGTGATACTTTTCTCTCTTACGTAATTATTTAAAGGGAGGGATGCAGAACACTTTAGAAATATCATTATTGGTATTCACTCTTCTGCCATTCATCCTGTAATTTGAAAACTTAGAAAAAAATTTTCAAAACATTAATCTTTGCTTTAGATGCTTGTGAAGAAGTGAGACCCTTTGATGATAAGCAGCAGTGTAGGAAATCTATGCATGAAACAAATCACTCCTGCAGACAGTAAGTGGAACAGATGTGCGTATGTGCAGTATGTTTGTGCATTAAGGCCACAGTTAGTGGAGAATGTTTCTGGGCATTTGCTAAAGGTGTGAAATGACAACAGACTAAGTTCCTGCCTGCCCTTTGTGTGGCTGTATCTCCAGAGTTGCTTTCTGCACCCACCTCACTTGGCCAATCAGCTGCTGTATGTGTCGTCCCAGTCCTCACAGCTATTTAATTTCAAAGTCCTCTGCTCACGCACAGGTGGCCAATGGTGTATTTTTTATCCTCCTAGGATGAGGTACAAAGTGCAGTGCAGAAGAGCAGTTCTTTAAGCTGCCGTAACTCAGCTGTATTTCACCATGTGTCTGTGCCCATAATTCAGGTGGAATCTCAGTATCCCGAGTTGTGGTAACATGAAGAGCAATGTGGACAAACGGGGATTTTAATATATATTTTAATATAAGAACATTTATTTCTAGTATACACTGAAGGTCTGCAGGAAACTGAAACTTTTGGATATCGTGTGGGTATACTGCAATTTAAACACTCCCAGAAATGCAAAACCAGTTCCAATAACAGAAGGCAAAAAGTGAGTAATGATCAATTCCACTTTATAAGCTAGAAAACCTGTAAAACTAGTAAGTCTAGTTCCAGAATGTTGCTGATCTGTTTAGAGGTTTGCTTCATACCTGATGTTGTTTAAGGTGGGGCATTTTTTTTTCCTGTTTTTCCCATACTTTGCTAATCCAGAGATACACAAGGAAAACAGACTCATAACTGCTCTTCAATCCAAGTAGACAGGAAAGACTCAATACACTGTGGGCCCAAATCTAGCTGTCTTTAACAGTCACCTAGATTCCACGTTAGCAGAGAGGAAGGAGAAGGGCAAAATTAGAGGAAAAATGAAAATCCCTCCCTTGAAGGTGGATGTTTTGATATGGCTTTGCACAGGATCTCTGTGGTCTGTTCTCTGGAAATGCTGGTATCAATGCAGTCGTTAGGCCTACAGGTCTCTTTTGTGCAGTCCCATGCAAGCAAACAGGCGTGTAAACCCACTCAGTCCAGCAGATACTTACCATAGGCAGCTGGTCCCTGCTATCAGCAATTCCAAAGCACTTGTAGCTTGAAGACATCCTGTGGCATGTCCTGGAGTACGTCCTCAATCCACTCTCTGTGCAATTTCTCAACAGGAATCCAGGCTGACCTGCTGTGCCAGGCTTAGGTCACCTGAAGGCAAAGCTGGAGGCCTGCAGGACTGAGAATCCCACAGTAAATCTACATCTGAAGCCAAGTCATTGCACACAGGGAGAGAGCTGGATTTCTTTCAGGCCTGTCTTGTGGAAAGGGGGAAGAGAGGAAAAGGCTATTACCTTACCTCTGGGGCAGGATGGCAAGAGATGTGGGAGGTCTCAGAAGGGTTGATGCTGCAGGACAGAGTGGGAAATTGGGGGTACAAAATAGAAGGGAATACACGAGCAAACCGGAGGCTGTAAAAATATATCAGCACTTAAAAATCACTGGAAAACACCAGTTTAGAGTGTGTTCAAATTATGCAGCAACAAAAATAAAAAAAAAATCACAGTGTAAAACTATTCAAAGCTGAAGTTAGTATTACGTGTGCATTTAAAAAATGCCTCCACCAAAGGAAAAAATACACTCGTGCAGTGCACTTCAGAGCTCTTCTGGGTACCTAAAAATAAGGCAGTTGAAGAAACACAGCACCTTGTTTATTTTTAAGTAGTAGTTTCATCTACCTGCCAACTGTAAAATTCACTGTGCGAGTATTTATGCATTAACTGTCAACACAGACTCCTGTAGTCTTTACAGTAACCTGCATTCCTTAGGAAGTGCCATTGAGTATCCTAGAAAAACAGCAGATGCATCAAGGCGTAGGCAGTAGTTATTTATAAACTTCTAGAAGGAAAAACAAACAAACAAACAAAACACTTATTTCTATTTAAAAAGAGGGTTTTCTGGTGCAGAAAGAGAAGAATTGTTAATGTTTACATATTAAACATTCATAAGAATTATGTGTTGTCCTGAAGGATTAGATTGATTTCTTGGATCAATCTAGATTAGATTGAGTTCTTGAATGGTAAACCTTCACATATATGTCTGTAATGGACTGTGCTGATTTAAAAATCCCTGTTCATGCAATAAATTCTTACTCTCATGTTGCACACAAACACAGAAGGCGTTTTGTTTAGATGGGTCACCTTGAAAGGGGAAAAAAAGAACGAGAGAAGCGTGAATGATTGATGGTGATTAATATGTGTCAGACAGCTTTACAGTTTTGGATTCAGTAGGTCTGCAGCACAGAGGGTGTTCTGAAGATGGTGGTAATTTCAGACGCACAGGAGAAGTTTAAGCACAAGAAAAAGATGCAAACTTGTATAGCACCACTGTGAGCAGATCTGCATGATAATAGGTTGGCTTCGGTGAGTATCAGGACAGTAATGAGCAAAACCAGACAGATTTCCAATCTGTGAAATAAAACACCACGTTAAGCAGTTTGCACTAATCTGTCTTGCTTGACCAATCCCTTAAATTTATCAACATGCATACACCATTATACCTTTAAAGATAATAACTTTGGGCTTAGAAATAGTGGATTTTTTAAATAAGACTTTAGGGGAGGTAAGAGGGATGACACTAAATGATGAGGACGTTAAGGATAAGATAAGGTAAGAAAAAAGAAAAAACAGAAGCACATCTAATAGAATTGAACCGAAGCAATGGAATTTGCTGTGGAAAGGCTCAAAACGTGTATTTGAAAAGCAAAACTTGGGCGCCACCTCCTGGGGTACCGAATACACAGCACATGAACTCTGCTGCTCCTCACTGCAACGGTGAAGAAATAATGCTGCCGTTTGAGTGACAGGGACATTCAGGTCCTATGCCTTCTTGTTTCATAGTTTAGGGCAGCTGTCCAAGTTATTATTTCAATCCATTGCAGGTGATCAGAAGCTTCATCTTTTCCAGTTAATTGTTTCCTTTGCCTGACTTTTGCCCAATATGAAAATGTACTGATGAAAATTTGGATCACGAACATCTCAAGTTGTTTGAATGTAAGCAGGAAAAATCACACTGCAGCTGGACGTTCCTACCTCCTCCCCTCCCTGCTGGTTTCAGGTGAGTTCTGAAGCAGTTCAATGTTCCTTTTAGAGCTAAAGCCAGAGGTTAGAATTGAATGTCTCAAAGTACTCAAAGAATTTGGATGGATACGATTTATTGGCTTTGAAGTTCACGTCAACAGGATTTAAAAAGACACAGTAAATGAGTTGAAAGAATTAATCATTTATTTTAAGCAGCGGAAAATTTGATTTTTACATAGTGCTTATCTGGAAATGGCAAGGCCTGAAAGTGCCAAATACCGACTTTTGGAAAATCCAGTAATGAGGCTTGGCAGTAATTGGGTTAGATATCCTAATAGAACCCGAAGACTGAATGTAAAAAAATAGTAATAAAAAAAGAGACTGTACTCCTTTTTCTCAAAGTATTGATCCTGTTTTCCATTCAGTCCATGTTACATCTCATCATTTGATGAGGTGAAAATTTGCCTCTACTACCTGGAATCATTTCCTTGATGATGAAGACCTTTCCATGCTTCCTGAGGAACCGTCAAATAACACCTGATGTAGCGTTAGCCATCAAAGATTTCTACATCTCCATTTATTTAATTTTTTTAATAAAAAAAAAAAAAAGAGAGTTGATTCAGATAAATCACATTTAAACTCAACCTTGTATAGTTTTATACACACACAGAGTATTGGCTAGCGAAGCAGTTTTTCCAGGACATATTGCAGTAATCCATGCCTTGGTGCTATCAAGAAATTCTCATTTGTCATTTCAGTATGACTCACTCGAACCTGTTTTATTTGCCCCAGAAATTTCCAAGGGACACCTATGTTGCCAACACAGCCATTTAAACATTGTTACATGATTAGCCTCTAACAACAAAGAATAAACATACCCTTCAGGGGTTTGACAGCTGTGAGGGAAGGTACTCTCAGAAGAAGAATACAATGGTTACAAACAATGTTGTTTATTCAAGTATTTCACCTAACTATGCATCGGTAAAATCAAGTTGAGTTGCTGAACTTGAAAAAGTAGTTTCTTATTCAGAAAGAAGAGCCAGAAGTCACTAAGGGATCGACTGCAGTTCGTGGCAATACAAAACCGGCCAGGCCTTCCATGAGGGGCCATCACCTGCTTAAGGAATGGCACTGACTCTCACAGCTCTTTGTAGTCCTCCCTCTACCCCTGTATTTCATAAGGACAGAGAACAAGGAAAAATACACATACATATCAGCAGTTTCCAGGGCATATTACCTGGAGGTCTGCCATGGGTTACGCAGTGTTCCTTGAGCTACAGGTTTCAGTTCCATGTTGGAAAATAAGTCCAGGAGGGGAGGAGAGTGCTACATCAAGTGCTTTCCAAGCAATCTGGGGCCAAAAAGTACAAACCAGAGAGGAAGACCAGTGCTTACTTTTGTCCAAGTGAGAAGTGAAAGAGTCCAGGAGTTGTACCCCAAAGCGCAAAGGAGTTACTTGCACACTGTCAAGTTCAGAGATCCCTTACAAAGGTGGAGTTTTGGTTCTAATTCTCTCCTTCCAGGCCCACCACCTGAATGCAACTGTTTTCAACCCAGAGTTAACTTCCAGAGCCTCACAAACGGCTTTGAAACAGGTCTGTGAATGGTGACCAAGAAAATGGTATTTTTTGTTAGCAGGTTGAATTTCAGATGCGGGGCTCTTCAGTCTTTTGGAACTTCTTTTGGGGAGGTGGGTGTGGTGGTCAGAGACTTTCAGAAAATCAGAAGATTCACAGACAGTGAATTAACAGGATAGAAGTTAAACTCAGATACACTGATTTGAAGTGATTATCGTCATTTTAAAATGCGAGAGAACACTTAGTGTTACTGAACGCTCTGACTTAATTGCTGAGAATTACCTTCTATGTTTTATGTGTATGTATTTCACAATTAATCTAAAATTTCCAACATTTCATAAACTATATGGCCACTAAGATCCAGCTAAACCTAAATGTAGTGAACAGAATAAAAGAAAGCAAACTGACTGTACAGTGGCTGATGTCAGCATGTTTTAAAATAACCCATTTTGTTACTTACAAATGGGTGAGAAATACCGCTAAGTGCTTTGTTACATGGAGAGGGGACTATTCAGTAGCAGGCCAGTGATCCTACTTAAAGATGACCATGCCCTTTGTTCACTTATGGGTGGATAATTCCCAGTAGCAGCAATAGGCACTACAGAGTGCACTTTCCAAAATATTCAAACAAGTGTTCTCTTACCAAAAAGCCAGATGATTAGCTGGCATGGTTGCATTTACAGCAGCTTTTCAGCAACTGCAGTTGCTCTCCTATTCTGCTCTACTGAGGAACCTCAGCCTTGATCTGAAAGTCTGGCAGAAGACTCTATGATTTAGCATCTCCTCATTTCACACAACCAGCCAGCCTCAGTTCACCTTAGCCCCTCTGTCAGTTAGTGCAAGTCTTAACAGTAGCTTTTGCAGTACGGATTCACCCCATTCAGGGGTATGGCTGAAGGCAACAATTTTATTTCAGGTAATGTTCCTGAGAAGAAATTACCAGGACTACAGATTATTCACAAGCCTAGCCTAAAGTCTAATTAGTCTCAAGAAGTCAGAAGATCTGACCGCCTCTGCTTATATCCCACTGCCATCTGTTTTCCCTTCGCTGAACAGCAGCAGGAATTCCAGCACCCAGAAATGAACAATTTGTCAATCAGAGTCAAGTTTGACAGCAACTAATGTCTTGGTAGATTGCACAGACCTTTCCTAAAAGAATCAATCAGTTATGCTCTTAACATTTTTAATGAAGTGGAGTAATGGGTAGCCTACTAATTTCTCTTTCCTTTATTTCCTTTGCTTTCACCTCAGTCGTACCAGCTTCCTTCGTGAGGAGGCACTACTATTGCTCATGTATATGAGGCTCATGTTGAGGTCAGAATATGGCAACCAACCAAGAGAGTTGTTGAGAAACCTCTACGGAACTGAAAGAACGTTTCAACATTTCAGGCATTCTGGATTATTGGACAACTAAAAAACTACTCTGTCTTTTAAAAAAAGTGCTATGTTAAGAGACTAAAAAAAAAAAGACTGGAAAAGGTTAGTATAGAAATGACTTCAGTGAAACATAAATTCATACGCTGCAAGTAACTGAGCAGAATCTTTTTATATCAGCTGATCAAGAGTTAAGTGTTAAGAAATAGATCTGTTAACAAGATACCAAAGCCAGTACTGTGATTGCTACACATTAACTTGCAGAACACCGAAGCTGAGGACTGGAATGGCCCCCTGCTTTGATGTATTGCATTTAAGTTGGTCCAACTTACAAATCCTTAAAACAGAACAATCCCCAGTACCTAAATCCTGTCACTGGATCTGAAAAAAAAAAAAAGGCTTATAAAAATTCTTCATATGTTTTCTTCAGCTCTTAAATTGAGCCAAAAAGCCTATGATAAAATTTCTAAAACCTGCAAAGGCAGTGGGATATAACTGATGTATTCCCATGCCTGAACTCAGGTTTAACTATTGTACTCAAATCACGCATCTTCAAATCCCTAATGACTGAACTGATAGCATCAATTATCTAAAAGGCTGCATCCAATAAAACATGGCTTTCTGACATTTTCATGGTACACGATATTACATTCACATTAAGAGAATGCTGGTTCTGCAACAAATATTGATATGTATACAAGGAATGATTTAGAGTGCTGTGATTTAGAGTACCCTGTCTTCCATAATAAATAGAGAATATATCCCAGCACCATCTTTACCCAAAGCTCTGCTTTTTGGCTTTGGTGGTTGTTTTCTTTCTTTCTTTCTTTTTTTCTTCAGCTATGATTTAATCTGATTTCTGAAGTTAGTTAACGGGAATATAAAATACCTCACAGCACTCTCCTTTAAAAAAATACACTGGGGGAAGCGATAACTGGTAAGACATCCTTGGTAACACTGTAGTCTATCTTTGTGGTTCATCTTTCATGGAAAAATGCTCAAGAGCATTATTTTTCTTAATGTGCTGTAGACCAAAAATCAACCCTCAAGCGTTTCTATTGCTCTTCTTGTTGCCAGAGCAACAAAGCAATACTCACCTGAATATCTGCCAATGTAAGTATCAATTTACAAGCTAAGATGAATTTTCTGCCGCTAGCAGATGTCACTAACAGCATTTTACTATAAACTAAACGAAATTTTAGTGGCAAGGGGTGCCACAAAAACTCAAGAATATATTACTATTTCATTTGTCATACTTGATTATTGCTCATGTAATTCAAGTATTTCTATTAAAATGTCTTGACCAATGACATTCAAAACAAAAGGGTAGAACTGAAAGGCTTTTACATAAAATTTTCTACGCTGACTTTGTTAAACAACTCAGAACAACTCTAGCTTGTCAACGGAAGCATACCAGAAAGCTTTCCCAATAAATTCCTTCCTAAAACTCCTTGTGATGAGGAGATAGGAGTGGAGAGGGAAACAGAAGTTAACGTATTCTGAGAGCATACAACTGTTGGTGCTTTCTGAACTGAAAAAGGGCTCACTGTTTACTACTATATCAATCCAAACATGCACAACACGTTTCTGTTTGAAACAGGTGACAAAAGCATTACTTGTATAACTACATTATACAAGAAGGAATACAAGTTTGAAAAGGTTTGTTAACGCATCAAACCAAACCCAGGAGGACTATGTGGAACTGAATCACGTCTTTTGCTATAAGGAAAACCCAAAGAAACAATGCTTTGTTATAAAGTGTACTAAAAGACCTGATTAAAAAGACATGAAGTAAAAAGTAAAAAGACACGAAGAAAGAGACATATGGAAGGCATATTAGGCAGAAAATACCTAAACTGTATTTCTTACGTTCCTTGCAATTGTTTTTTTCCTCTTAAAAGCTAAAAGGCAGAGCAGGAATGAGGCAAACTCAAAACTTCCTCCCACTTCTAACTCTTAATTCTAAGATAAGTTATTTTCAGATGTTGGATCAAAACACGAATCATTTTACCTTATGCAGTCAAGGAGTTTGGAAATGCAGGAATTAAAAAGGAAAGAAAACCACAGGCACTTCTAGTTATGAAGTGATATACACATTAGTTTAAAAAACAACGGTGCTTTATTTTCACACATAGTACGTGCACCTCTGTAAAAGCACCATCCTGGAAATAATAAAAAAAGAAATATTCACGTATTCCCTGCAAAGTCAGAAGCAAAGGCAGAGTGAATCAGAAAGCTGCAGGAAGGGATTACAGGCAGAAAAATTTCTGGGTGACGGATTGGGAGGTTCTGAGCTAAGCTTCCTTTTTCACCACTTTCTTGTTACTCACAGATTTGTAAACTGCTCTGCTATTGAAATGCAAAGGATTTTTTTTTTTTCTGTTATTTTTCAAAGAGATGACTTGTTATCACTGGACAGTTCAACCTTGCACTGTTTATCTTTTGAACTCACTATGCAAATGCTCTAGAAAAGCAACGGAGGTACAGCGCTCACTGTCTAAATACATGAAAAATTGTTCTATCTGCAAAGAAAATACCGTGTTCTGACCTCAGCATTAAGATCTATGCTTGCACAGCGGAGGTCTGGTCAAATACATTCTCTCCTGATCTCTCCCACTATTCTTTTCAGTCTTACTGCATGTTTGTATTCAGATAGTCAGTCCAGAAATTTTTCATTTGCCTGTCACAGCAATGAAGCTAAACTAAAACCCCCAACTGCTGCTCATGTTTAAAAACAAGCCAGCATTAAGATTTTCACTTCACAGTCTGTCCGTGAGGAGACTTTTCTCTTGAACTTCTACATTGCTGAGCTCAGCAAACAATGGGTTGCCTTTTTCATTTTGTTGTTTCCTTTTTGTTACACACTCACTGGAAATAGGAAAAGACACAACAGAACATGGATCTTAGGTTTATAGTATCTATACATATGCAATCCAGCCTTTTCTAAATATCGGTCATCCTGAATTAAAACAAAAACAAAAAAACAACCACACAAAACCCAATAGGGAGAAAACTGAAAAGCTCTTTTATGCATCGAAGTGGAAAGTTGTTAAGTATTAATTTCTCTAATATCAACTACCGAGAAGCGCAGGAGTTACATTTGGTTGCATGGGATGTCTTGTGTTTTAAGACCAGTTCTAAGTCACATGCTTACCAGTGGTAGCATCCTTGTGAACTAAGAGAGGTAGTCTTGTTTTACGCTAAGGCTGAACAAGTTTGTTTCTCAGTTTTTAACCTCCTCAAACTATTTTGCAATGACACCTGGGAATGGTGACCCCTCAAGTGGCAGCAGACATCTTGAGGAACAAAAACCCAAACCATTTTTATTGACCTCATTTGCTTTAACTGCTGCGTTTGTCTGACCTTTCTCATTCCCCCGCACCATAAGCACAGCTTCAAAATGAACTGATGTAAACACAATGCAGTATTCATTTAATGTGATTAGTAAGAAAGGTTCTCTTTTTCTACAGTCAGGGTTTGATCAGTTAGAAAATTCTGATAACTCCTTTTTTATGAAAGAGGGATGGACAATTTTGTTCAGATAGTGGAAGAACATCATGGTGTAGGGTTTTTCTTTTCTTAAAAAAAATAGGTACTATTGAGAGCGTAAAGGCTCACTGTACTGTAGTAGCAAATCCAGTACCGTAGCACTTAAGAGGTGGTTAACAGTGCTTTGGTTCAGAATCAGTGTTAGAAAATAAAGCTTAAAAAGTTATGACTCAGAGTATTTGGAGGGCTTTCCACAGCAATTTGTAATGGATGTAGAAAGGACTGAGGCATTGGCTTCTTCCCCTTGGCAAAGTACTTTGTCCTTCGTTCTGTTGAAGTCCCAGGTTTCACCATCAAGTTTCTCACTTCCATCGATGTCGCACCAAGGAGGACTCATCGTTGACCACGTCATTGTCAGTGTAGCGATGCTGACACCGTGGTGGAATAAGCAGCAGGATGATCAGTATAAGGAGGATAATCCCACATAGGCTCATGAGAGCATAGGAGGCAATCCACAACACTGGTTCGTGGAAAGTTATGCTAGAAACACAGTTACTTGCAACATCTGTGGTTGTGAAGGGGCCTTCAATCTCAGACACTGGAGAACCATCAACCTCTGAGAAATTACAAAAAGAGAAGCATTAAACCTGTAAGACACCATTTAAAAGCAAGTAACAAGATCTAGCCTACAAACCCATACAACCCTCTCCCTTCATCATCACGTATCTCAGCTTACTCATTTTTAAATGTTTTTCTTATTGCAATTAGAATGGTGGTATTCTACGATTATAAAATGGGAATCTGAGGCAAACGGAGACCATAACACTCCCACATCTACATAGGCTGTCAATGAGAGAGCAGAAATTTAACTCGTCTCCCATAGCCAACCTAAAGCCCCAGCCACTGGGTCACATTTTCCTTCTGAACTAACCTTTCAGAAATGTCAATTTAATGAGGCTTAAAAAAATCCTACAGTACCAGTACACTGCTCAGGGCCTGGGAGCTTTTGTTTTTTCTGGCATTCGCAACAAGTGGAAGAGGGTCTGAGAGGATTCTTACATCTTCTGCATTAGCTGCCTCCTAGGGTTGTACACAGGTTCATTAGCTTCACAGATACTTTAGAGGACCATATTCTAGGCAGAAAGCAGCATGAATGGCCTTGGGAGTGGTACTGCTGAGATGAAAATCAAGATGGAAGGGGAAGTGAAGCAGGAGAGCTTGGGAACAGCTGCCCAGAACAGGGGAAGAGTGGAGGGGACAGTCAGTGCCAATAGTGAGGAGTTTGGACACGACATGTTGGGCAGTGAGGGAGAAGCTAACAAGCAGATCAAAACCAGACATGACAAAGAAGAATCATGAAGGAGTGCCTCAGCAGCTGTTTTTGAGCAGCCATCCATCTTGGCACATCACAGACTTCCTCATTTGTTTCATTACCACCACAAGCTGGTACTTGTTAAACCAGTATTTGCTGGAAAGGGTTATGCTGCCCATGGTTGTCACAGTAACCATGGCAAGCCAGCAAAGCTCCCCTGAACTGTGGATGGGGCTATGTGTGTTGCAAAAGCAGAGCAACGGAGTTGCCTGGGGCAACAAAATATTCAGGGCATTTTGTACCTGCAGGCCTGCAGCTGGGGAAGGACACACCTTCCAGCTTGCTTAGGGCAACTAGGAGCCTGCAGTCAGTGCTCTCCGTGCATTTTAACAAACTTTCCAAACAGCTGTCATTCACTTTTCTAGTGAAATACTCCAAGACACATCTATGTATTTCTTGAAAAGACCTCAGTTTTAATGTTCTTGCCTCATTTCTTGTTCATTTTACATACAGACACGCACTTACCAGATCTTAGTGGCTCTGCCTACTATAAACATAGTATCTCCTTTACACAGCGCTTTGACAAGCCTCACCAAAGCACATTTGAAGAGATTGGCATAAAACATCCTTGGGAAGGGAGACAGGAGATTTAGTATTCAGTTCCTGGCCTCCCATGATCTCACATTATTTAAAGGTTCAGTTCTTACTAGAATTAATTCAACTTATGGCAGGGCACTAATGCAGGAGGCTGTTCTGCACACTCACAATCTTGTCCCTAGTGACAGGTGAGCTTCCAGGAGAGTCAGGACAGCTCGCTCATCTGATGGAAAACACCCCTCCTGTAAGAAATGCCAATCCCAGGAATTTTCTCAGGGATCACTCTCTGAACCAACCCTTTCTCCAGCTGCAGATGTGGGAAGACTTCTTCAGTGGCTAAACACTATCAGAGAGAGCTGCATGAAACCTGAGGCCGCATTTGCAAGCTTTCTGACACCATTAATAATCAAACACGTGCTCTCTCAACTCATCAGACCAAAATAAAGTGGCCACTGCACCCTGCATCATCAGCATTTCTTTGCCAAGACACCGCTGTTGCACAGACATGGTATGGAAGCTGCACAGGAGCAGACAGAGTTGCAAAAGACGACCTTGAAGGCCTATGAAATCTGCTTTGCTCAGAGTCCACGTATTGTACTTGCCCTGCCATGCAATTATTTCTCATACATATCTTACTGTTCTTCTCCGCCCCACCATTTTGTATGTCTCTATGAAGCCCTGCAGCAAAATCAAACTAAACCACATGTAATATTAATGTGAAATGCAAGGCATAAGGATTACTATTTAGGAATTCAGTGTTTTGAAGAA
>PPHD01004812.1:2372-27709 GCA_002909625.1 Bambusicola thoracicus | reverse complement strand
TTAAGAGCATGACAGAATTCAATTATAGGCAATATTTTGCATTAGAGAAGTACAGCACTGCAATTTTCATATTTTGGATGTTTTTCTCGGGAACATCTGCTTGCTCTTGCATGCTTCCCACCTATGAATTCAAAGCTAGCACACTTCATTCTCATTTGCCCATGGTTGCCCAAGGAGGCTGTGGATGCCCCATCTCTGCAGGCATTCAAGGCCAGGCTGGATGTGGCTCTGGGCAGCCTGGTCTGCTGGTTGGAGACCCTGCACATAGCAGGGGGTTGGAACTGGATGATCATGTGGTCCTTTTCAACCCAGGCCATCCTGTGACGATGATTCATTTGTGTCTAAATTAAACATTCATACTGAATCTGAACTCCAGGGGAAAAAAAAATCCTAGAAAAACACAACTTTAACTATTTGCAGAATGCCATTTATTTTGTCTAATAGGATTTATCTCTGGATTACATTCGGTCTGTATTGACTTGTCCTCAAGCAATCCCCATTTTTCCTCTCTCCAGGGTTAGCACTTCAGGATACTCCAATCAATCAATGAGTTATCATCCCCCGAAGTCTGTGGCCTGAATCCATAAACATTAATTTCAATAAAGTTTCTACCTCTATTCAAAGGAGACTACGAAATCAAACGATCCAATTACAGATTTATCAAATATTAATCATGAAAATCTCCCAGATCTTTTGGAGGCCAGCATTCTTCTTCCCTGGTGTCAGGAAAGTAATTAGCAGCTGGCTTTGATTAAATTCTTCCCTCGGAGATTACTTCTCTCAGTTTGAGAGAGAGAAAGGAATGCATACATGATGATACCTAAGTCCTCATTTTAATTTTTGTCTTTTTATTACTATTTTTTGTGAAAAAATACATGCAGATTCCATTAACCGATCACTTGTTCTTTCTATGAAGGCAGGAGAATCTCAGCCTGCCCAGGAACCTGGAGCAGGTTTAATGGTGATACCCTCAGTGCACAGTCTGGCTTTCCATGCTGTGTTCCTGAGATGGTCTTGTTCCTTCTCAGCCTCCCAGTTGGTGACAATGGCTCCTTGTTGGTTTGGACAGGATGTGGCCTTGGAAAGAGTTGTAGCAGGAGGCACACTGGGGAAAGCTTCCCAGTCAGTGCTCTGCTCTGCCCAAAACCCAAACTCCAAGCCCTGGCTGATGTTCACCATCTCCAAACCTGCTGGATTCCCTGGTCTGCAAGCAGAGGAATCAGAAATGCCTCCAAAAAGCAGCTGTGGCAGCTAAGGCAAGCCAAGGATGAATCTTCAGCTCTTCTTACCCTTTCCAGGGCCCAGGGAAAAAGAAGAAACACCATCCTTGGAGGTCTGCATTGCTGAGGTTGGGCTGGAGGCTTCCAGACACCCAGAATGGAAATGCTGCATTTCCTGTTGTCGGGTGCTTCTGTTCTCATGAAAATCAACAGACTTCTCACACAAACATCAAATGCTCCCAGCCGCTTTAGCATCTGTGAGCCAGCCAGCACGTGCACTGCTATGGCTGGATGTGGTGGCTTCAGAGTCTGCTTGGCTCCATGATACTGCTGCCACTGTGTGCTGCCTTCAGTTACAAGTGATGGGCGTCCATTTCCATCCTGTTTCTGAAGTGTGTACGTTGATACATAAAGCCCAGCTGTGAGACCTTCTGTTCTCACTTTCGGGAGCAACAGGACCGTAATCAATACCTCTCCATCCTCATCTTTATTCATTAGCTGGAAGGTTAAATATTTTTAATCCTGTTCAAACAGAGCCTGCTGGAATTTTTCCACGAGCATTAGAGTTGCAGCTTTATGCCTGTTTTTCCCACAGCCGGGGTTTCATCCTTTATGTGGGTCCTTGCTGCTTATATGGCCCAGTGCCCCTTGTGCTTAACGGGGTGTAATTCATCTGGAGGCATCAGAATGTACCTGATGGTGAGAGCAGCGATGTTTCGGTTGTAGGCGCTTATCTTAATGCTGCAGAAGCTTGTTAAGTGGTCATAAAAATAATGAGATATTCTTCATTCCTATTGTACTTACATAAGAAACTTTATATAAAGCGCTGTAAAGTATCTCCACTTCTGTGCAGTGATGAACGGGGCTGGTGCTTGCAATTTACCTAATGGCATCCATTAAACTTCATTAGGACTTTGTTAAACTGCAGTTCAGATCGTTGACATTGATTTTTGATCTCTAAAACCCGCTCGCAGCAGATCTGTAACTGAGCATACCAAAAGGCAGCCTGCACTTGGTCTCAGTCCCATTCCCCACGCCTAGAATGCGTTTCATAAGTGAGGGCAGGGGGAGGTGGAGGGTCCCCACCTGCAGCCCCTGGTGTTAGGAGAGCTGCGGGTCTGCTTGCAAGGCTCAGCACTGTGCTCCTGCTCTTTGCACTGACGCCCTTCAGCCATCCCTTTGCATCACCTCTGTGTGTCACTGCTCCACAGAAAACTTCTAATCTTTAAGCTCCAATTCAGCCTCTTTATTCACTTAATTCCCTGCATGTATTTTTTCTTGCATGTACAAGTGTGGCTCACCCTTCACTTGCCCTGCTAAGCCCTGTGTTTGAAATGAGGAGTGTCTGTTCCTGAGTGCTAATGAAATAGTGATGAAGTAGAAGGGAAGAAAGGTTTTAACATACTCTTTTTCTAGAAAAGTAAACATCCTCTGGCTATAGGAAGGGTAAACTTCCCCTGGAAATGTGTGTGTTTATACGAACAATCTTTTTTCTTCTGGCATTTCCAGATACTAGGCTGGGAGATTTGTTCACTACCTCTGGGAAAATGACTTTTTAGTAAGTGGTGCAAATGCACAAGATTAATCTTTGCTTGGATTGTTTTCTTTTCAGAAAGACACCCCCAGGATTTGTTTCCACGAACCTGAAAGGGATTTCCTCCTTTATCTCTGGGCATTGCTCTGTGGCTCCTTCAGCTCTCCCGCTCCGAATGCATCTCTGAAGGGAACAGATGGAGGAAGTGAGCATTTCCCCGATAACCAAGTTGGGTCCAACTCAACTGCAGCTCAGGGAGCTTTGCTGCAAATCTGTATAGCCCAGCATACTTCCCCCCCTCTCTGCAAACCACCAGCTTGTATTTTTCTTCAAAGAGAGAAATTTATCAGTGCTATCAAACTGGGATGTGTGGTTATCCAAACCCACCTGAGGCTGCCAGGTGGGTGTTAATGCATCTCAGTTCTTACTGTTGCTCTTAATATTCTATTGAGGAGGGGCACATTGAGCTTTGAAAAACCATTAATTTGCCTGGAGTAGCCTTTGTGTAACCTGGATTTGTTCCATGCTGGGCTTGAACTTGGAAAGGGACAGTTTTGCATCAGGACTACATGGAGTGCTGCTGTTCTGCAGTCCAGCCGTCCAGGTCTTGGGTGGAGAGATCTATGAGGAGGAGGTGGAGCTTTCCCTACAGGTCTCCTGGTGGGAGTACAATGGGCTCGGTGGGCTGGACATGCTCCAAGCCCTGGCTCTTGGCCACGGTGGTCCTCAGCCCTCATCTGCTCCGAAATGTGGTCCTCTGGGCGCTTGCCTTGGGGCCTGCATGCCAGATGTGCTAAGTGGCAGGGAAGGAGACAGGTTGCCATCAGAAGTGTATCAAAATCCATGCTTTTATAGGGCATTTCTATTTTGGTAAGTATTTTTTCCATCTGGAAAGTGTTCTCTCAGAAAACCTGAGAAGTTAAAATTCATGCTTAAACATGGTGCCATCCCTAATGGACTACTTACTCCACGAGATTCCTCATTTATTGTTTTTTAAATATATGGGGTCATGCTTTTTAACCCTCGTGGTTATGAAGAATCTCTCGCAAAAAGGTTTATGGCATCGTGTGTTGCCTATGAATTATTAGACCCTGTTCCTGTCTGGCAGTGAATGAAAGAGCCCAACATCTGGCTGGATGTAAAACCAGATATCGCAGAACTTCCCACTTTGAGGAGATGGGGTGTGTGATGGATGTTGTGATAGAGTATCTCTTTTGACAAGTAAGTCAGGATGGTTGGAGGCCCTTTCTATAAAAAATGTACTGAGCTTAACCAAAATCTCCTGGCTGGAAGCTCGAGGAAATCAGTCACGATGAAGCATGCTGCTGCCACACGATAGGAGGAATGCTTAAAAGCATGGCCTCTTTTGTCCTGTGCTTTATGAGCAAACCACAGCTTGGTTCTGCATAGAGGGAGATGGGTAGTGCCCAGAACTTCAGGGACCAGTCCATGAAAACTTCTTCTAAAGTTTGTTTTCTTTTTAACCCACATTCAGGGCCTATTAAAGTCAACAGAAGACCTTCCAATGACTTCAGTGAAAATCAGAATGAAAAATAGACGTTACGATATGTCATATATCAGCATTTGCCCAGATATTTCTTAACGTGAGTCATGGAGTGAGACAGAATCCACACGTGATGTCCCTGTCCGGGCTCCCCCAAAAACTATTTGGTACTGAGGGGGTAAAATTATTTCTGTAGAGTAGCCTTAGGTAGAGACAGTGCTATGAATAATCGTTCCAGCTATTACATTTTGCCTTGTAATGTATCTGGAGCTAAACCTATTAACTTTGAGAGCATATTTATTGTTTAGAGCAAAACGCTTCTGCTGACAAATCTGCTTCGGTACTATTACATCTTTCTGTCACCGAGCCCTTGTTCCTACTTTGCTATTTTGCTAATGTATTTTTGGCCTAGCTCCACGACACAACATCTATTTATGCTTTGGAAAAAATAAGAAATTGTTTAATTTTCATATCACGTTGCTGGTAGATTTAATATTCTCTTTTACCATTTTAGGAATAACAAACAACTTACCAATTTGCCACTGACAGATTCCTTTTCTCTTGTTGAAATGACTAAAACAAATGCCTGAAAGCTACATTTTGCATGTGTCAACCCTCTTCCTTTCTAAAGGTAACCTAAAATAAAGACTCTTCCCTCTCCTACATGAACTTCAGAAGAAAACATCAGACGTCTTCTTCAAAAGTGAAGATATGAACAGATGAGACATGTAAGATGATCAAAGGAAAATGAAAGTTAGCTGAAAATGCTCATGTGATGAAAACCATAAAATGCTATGGGTTCACACGCTGCATTTCAAAGTTAAACCTCCAAAGAAGAGCTTAACTCTTACTCAGCATGGATCTCTTTGCAGTTTCATTCATCAGTATATTAAAAAACAACAACTTGGTGTAGGTTGTCAGTTGATTCTGTTTTCCTCTTGGATAAATACTGGTCAGAAGAAATGTGGCTAGTGAGGACAAAGCTGCTGTGTCACCTTGGAAGTCATCCTGCATGATGCATATTTACTGATTCCATGCTGAATCTTCAGTTGCGGCTGCCATGACATCACAAGGAGTCCAAGGCCAAGGCTGATGCACAGCACTGACATTCACCTCTTCAGCTGGGGTAGGTGCAGGAACGACAGCTGAACTATCAGCTGGTGCTGAATGATGATTTGTTCAAGATCTGTAGATGAACTGAGCAAGACCCAGAAAAACAGCAACACACGTGATTTTCTTGAAGATCCACTCTGCAGACCCAACGTTTTATTCTGTCTTCATAACTCTAGCTTCCTTTTGACAGCAAGCACAGATCAGTGACTTGGGTGTCTAACAAGAGGCATCATCAAGCATATCTTTGAGTATTTGAATGTTCAAGCTTGTATCTTTTTTCATCTCTCTACAGTGGTTCCGAAGTTGCTCATCACCAACTATGGTGATTTACTCTATGAGCTGTGAGCTCATTAAAGGCTTCTCCAAAGACAGACAAAGAACTCCCATTAGGTCATGGTAAGATCATCACTCCATTATGCTGAGAGTAATCTGCAGCGTCCTCTGGGAACAAACCCAGTGCAGCTACTCACAGCCTGTTCTGATCAATCTGCACAGCAACGTATAGCTCAAGGGAAAGCAGAGAGACTTGGCGGAAGAACTCTTTGGGGCAAAATATTCAGCTGAGTGAATGAGCTTGGGGATGGTATACTGGATAATCAACAGATGGGCTGAGTCTGTCTTTTGGGAAGGGCTTTTAAGCTTTATTCGTTTTGGTGACATTCAATTTTTCACCAGAAAGAAGCTTTGTGGCAGGCTGCATGGAGCCAGTTGGCTCTGCCACCCCATCTCTTGTCTGCCACCGGGTGCACCTGGTTCACTCATCCATGCCTTACCTTGGGCGACCTGTCAGGAGTGAAGTGACTTGTGGAGAAAGCAACATTTCTTGTAAGGGTGGGCACAAGTGGATGACATTATGGAACAGAAAACGCAAATTTAGTTTGAAAGGTCACTGAGACAGGGAGGCTGCAGTGTATGCTTGTCTCGTTGTGCCACATTATGGCCTGACAGTCTCGCTTTTAGCTTGGCAGTCCCTCTGGCCGTCTTGATGATGTGCAGAAGGTGTCCATAGTTTGTGCAGGGCAGCACTGTGTGGCCATGGCTGTCATCCTTTGAGTGAGAGGGCAAAGGAAATGAAAGCTCTGTACCCTGGAGCACTTCTTGAATATTTATTGTGGAAGTGCTAAGCATTTCTATCAAGCTGCCCAGCCTTAAGGCCCTGGAACTGATTTTCTGCTGATGTTTACTTTCGAAATGCATGACAGGAAACATCCAAAAACACAGATGAAATGTTTCAGTGCACAGCAGTGACAGGGTGCCACGGCAGGCATCCTAGCATAGACCCCATAGCTATCATCACATTCGTGACAGCTCTTGCCCCTAATGAGCCTGGCCAACAGCTCCAGGGCTGGCGACCTCAGGGCAGAGTGATGATGGACAAACCAACCACTCAGACAAAGACCCCAGAAAGTCACATCAGCTGAGGATCTGGTTTGTGAGCTGTGAGGTACTGGGGAGGAGATCCAGCCTCACAGTCTGCCCGCAGTGCTGCTCTCCCTACAGCTGAGCCAGGGCTGTCTGCATGCTCCTCAGCCTGTCCACACACAGGTCTCAGGTCATTTAAATAATTACGAGGGTTTGAATTTGAGCACACCAGCCCTTACCAGCAATAAACATCAGGGATGTGTTTTATGCATAGATTGCACGGATAAAATAAATGTGGGTAGAACTCAGGCTGCTCTGCTTTGTCCACATTGCTGACCTTCTGCTGTGCATGCTGCATGGCCTGCGGGTGGAGGAACGGGGATTAAAGGTTAAGAAACCTCTCTTGAAAGAGTTAGGGTGCTTATATATTTAAAATGTTTCCTTTCCCTAGCAATTCCAATATATATTAAAGCTAAAACCCTTCTGAGAGGCAATAAAACGGAGCAGTGGAGAAGATCATTGGGCAGATTAGGAAGAAGAGACTTAAGAGCTTACCCTTGATGCTCTCAGTTTTGTGCTTTGTTCCTATTTTACTCTGTCAATCTCTTCTAGTATTTCTCACTGTGATTTTTATTGTGTTTTTATGGAACGGAGACAGCATTGCAAACTACTAGAAGAAAACTTGTTGGCGTTGAGCGGAGGGGGAAGAACATTCCTTTGCACATTTTTCAGTGTTCCTGTTATATATCAAATTTAGAAAGTAACAAGAAGTAGCATCCAGTTTTCATTAATGCTTTGGGGATTTCTTGGTGCATATGTTTTCATTTCCAAGCGTTCACATGAGAGGCAAAGGAGAGTATGAAATTCCTCCTTCCTAGCCATCAGTGGGGTACGTGTATTATAGCCACAGCGATCCCTGGGCCTCGGTGTCAGGAGGAGGCTGGTGATCTGCCTTTTAAGTTTGCTCTAGCTCTGAAATCAGCAGCAAAGGGAAATGTTCCGATGGTGCATTGGGACAAAGGGCAGCAACATGACTGCTTCCCGTATGCGAGTGTTCTTGTTGACACAGTTTGGCTCGTGGCCTGTATTAATTTGCTCAAAAAACCCGACGATATTCACATTCTTGGAGGAGCTTTGTGCTCCATCTGGGGACTGCAAAACCTGCTAACCCTGTCCAAACAACTCCCATGCTCACGTTGCTCAGTGAGTGATTTTTATGCGTCTTGTCAGTTAAGTATATATGTGGGCTCCCGAGGCAAGGGCTGCGTGTGAGGGTGTCTGGTGCTGTCACTGCTCTCTGGGAGCCCAAGAAGTGTCCTTGAGGAATGGTCACATGAAGCGTGTCCTCCCCGGTTAAATCACAGCGGTGTTTGGGATAGGTCTCAAGTCAGCCTCGTGATTACATCTGTAAAATTACCATGGGATTAATCCGCAGCAATTTGTGCATGTACTCCTTAATCTTTTTAAATCCTCATCTCTCACTCGGGAAGGATGGAAGCCAATGACTGAGATAAGATCCCACAGAAGGTCCACCCTAGGGGCAATGGTGTGCACAGTGGGTGGCACGACCCCAGAGTGCAGCCTGCCAGCTGTGGTGTGAGCAAATCTCGGGGCTGTCCATCAGGGTGAGCAGCCTTTGGGGCTGTCCATCATAGCGAGAAGGTTCTGGCGCTGTCTGCCATAGTGAGCAGGCTTTGGGGCTGTGGGCTGTGTTGAGCGGGCCTTGGAGCTGACAGCTGTGGTGTAACTGGGCCTCAGATGCTGGGGTCAGGCAGAGCATCCCCCCAAATCATCGCCCAGCCCTTTTATGGCACATCTGGAGCCGTGCGTGGCTCTGCTGAGGCCAGGGGAGCAATCTGTGCTCTCCTTGGTTGCCCCACACAATGGGATCAGGGAGGAAAAAGCAATATGAGATGTGCATAAATCTGCTTAATTTCCAGAAGGGCCTTCTTTTTGTAAGTTTAAAGTCTTCTATACAAGAAGTCCTGCTGATAAAATGCCAAGAAATAAGCAAAGTGCGAGGAAAGGAGGTATATAAGCCATGGGAAGCTTTTGATTTGGCACTCTTTACACGCAGACCCAAACTCCGCAGTGGTTTAACAGGCAGAAATAAATAACTTCTTTGCATATGAGAGAAAGCAGAGCAGTGGCCTTGTGGGCTTTGGAGAGCCAATTAAATATAAACCTTAATGGAAAAGAGGTGCTGAAGGAAACTCCAGGGCTGTTGCTCACTGCTGTGCTGGCAGGTGTATGGACAGGATGATGTTAGGAGCCTTTTCTTTCTCTTAATTTCGGTGTTTCTATGGAAACAGATGCTGAACAGGAATTGTTCTTTCCTGCCTTTTTCTCTTTTCTCATCATGCTTTCATTGGTGGAAAAAAAAATGTGAAAGTCCAGACGAAAGCCAGAGCACCCAGGAGTGTGTGTCCTCACTGCTCACTCCCTCACTCCCAGCTTCATTTTCAAATGTAGGGATGTGTAAATAGGAACTCAAAAACCTTCAGTTCATCCTTGGGAAATTATTTCTGGCTTTGAAGCAAAAAGTGTCTTGTGTGGCCGTGGCCTCCATCAGAGCATTGCCACCGGCTCAACTGAAGGGCGCTTGCAGGATGAGGGCTCCAGCTGGCCTAAATGTCTCGTCACAAAATGACCTGAAGCACCTCTGGTATGGGTTTCAGCTGGAATTCAGATAGGCTCTGAGCATTGTACCTTTATAGTCGCTCGAAGAGGATTTTGCATGAAAACAACTTGGGAACTTATGGATCAGTGCTCTCTGGGGAGATGAAAGCCAGCTGCTTTCCATGGGCTGGAGGTATTTGGGTCTCATCTCCGTGATAACTCTCCTGTATGAGTGGCACGGGGCAAGGCAGAGTGTGCTGGGCTCAGAGCAGGAAGAGAAATGCCCTTACAAGGTGCCAGTGCATCTCGCAGCATGGACTGGGTGAAGGAAATGCAATTTTCACACTGGTGATCTTTATCAGCTTGGCTCTGCTTGAGGCATTTCTCATACCCTTGACTGCCGTCACTCGGTGTCGCAGCAGGGTGACACTGGTCTGAGCATCCTTGTGGCTGTTGCTGGCATTTCCACTGATGGGTGGCACGTCTTATAGAGCTCTATTCCTACAGAAGGTGGCAAATCCTTCAGGACCGACTCTTCCAGCGCCTGTGGGAAATGCAGAATGGAACAAATCCCAGTTATTTATGGTGTCATTAATCAAACAGCTGCCATGGGCTTCGTATACAGAAGAGACAGTAGGGAGGAAAGGAGTGTGGTGAGTGGATGGAAAGCTGGTTCTGCAATTATTCCCAAAATCAAACTAGAGGCAGATCACACCCCAGTGTGTCTTAGGTTTGCTTGTGAATAAATCACTTCTTCAAAGATTACTCATTTCAATGGCATTCGGGGGCACAGCGCTGCTCTCAGGAAGACCACGTGGTACCATTATCTGCCATGGGAGGAAAAGCTTATCACTGCCCTCTGAGCCACCCTGTGAAGGAGAGCAGTGCTATCTGATGACTCTGAGGTTTCCCCTAAATCTCCCCACTCAGAGGCACTGCGTGTGTTGGGCACCTTGTCTGAGCTATGCTGGTCCAGCTCTCAGCTGCAGCCATCTGCCATTGGTGTCTGCTCCTCCAGAAGGCTGCTGCCTCCGGCCAGCTCCTCTTAAATGAGATGGAGACAGCATTAGAAAAATCTGTGTGTCTTCATTCCTATAGAAAATAAGGAGTTAAACTGTTTGTTTTTTCTTTAATGTCTTTTCTCTGTGTAAGTTTTGGCATTTAAAATTAATGAAGAAAGTGAGAAAAAATGTGAATCAGGCTACTCCCTCTCGGCTGTTTCACCCATTCTGGCAAGTTGTTGTTTGTGAAGTTCTGCGCTGTTTGGTTTCTTTTTGGTATTTTCTTATGTATTTATTTATGATCAGTGACACCTCTGATCGTGCTCATCTCGGGAGCTGTGTGATGAGTGGATAGCTGCTTCCTCCAGGACCTGCTCCTCACAACACCCCTCTGCAAGCTGCTCTCCCCCATTGTGCATCCCTCCTCCACCCTGTGGGCGACTGACTCAGAGAGTCTGAAGTCTCATTATGGAGTTTTCTCATGCAGTATACTGTTAATTAACGTGTGACTCAACACGTTCATGTTAGAATAGAGATAATTTACCATTTCACTTTTGCTTTGCCTCTTCCTTCTCCTAAGGGGCTGGCGTTGGCTGGGAGTGTTCCCTCCCAGTGAACTTTAAAAGCCTGTTAAGAAAGATATTTCTCTATTTCCCAGTTTGCAATTTAGGGCTATTCTGAAAACTAAAGCAGTTAGGAAAATGGGAAAAAAAATGGTTGAGGTGAAGTGATTGCAATGAGCGTTGACCTGCGAGCCCAAAGGCGAGCATCCCGACGAGGAAAATCACTAAAGCCGTTTGCAGGATATTCAAAACACTCCTGCACCCAAATAAGTACAATAAAAACTGCAGAAGCAATCTTTAACCTTAGCTTGCAGCATTGGGGTTATTAAAGTTATTAAAACGTGGTCGTTGGAGAGCTGGGGGACTCCGTTACGGTATCTGCAGCTCATTGAGTCTCATGTAGGAATTTTGCCCGGAGGGATTTTCTCGTTAATGCATATGTTGACTGGCAAATTGCTTTCTGTCTGCAGCTCTGGCTGGATGACGAGCTGGGATGTTTCCATATGGAGGCACTGCTGCTGCTGATCGAGGGGAAGAGGACAGAGCGGGGAAAACACACGAGTAATACAAAACCTGTGCGTGATTTCGCCTCCTGGTGCTGTAGCCCAGCTATAAATATTAAACGCTGGTTTGGGATGGGATTTCAGCATGGCCTGTTGGCTCCTTGTGCAGGCGTGCTGCAACCTCATCCATCTGCCAGCAGGGCAGCCGCATTTCAGGAAGCAGGGCTCCTCTGCTCTCCCCATCCAGCTTCTCCCTCCTGCCATTAATCACACAAACAGCTGACGGGGCAAAAAGGAGTTTGGAAATCTCTATTTGCCCATAGGGGAGTGTCAGAAGTGGAGCTGCTTTCTTTTCCCCTGTCTGCAGCCAGGACCTGAGGCAGGGCATGGGTGCCATGAGCTGGGGAGAGCTGCAGGTGTGGGACATGGTCACATTCGGGTGAGAAAATCCTGAGGTTTGTTTTTTCAGTGAATGGAGAAGGCACTGCCATCCTGGGTAAATTGCTGCCTTTATTAAGAGCTCTTGAGATGGGAAACGAATCAGTTTAAGTCACACCAGGCTGAACATTGACTTCCAGCTCTGGGAACTCTTGATAAGTGTGCCTGCTCGATTGCAGAGTGGCCTCCTATAAGATTTCAGAGCACCAGGTAAGTACTTGGAGATTATACCCAAGTCACTCGCTAACATTTTCCACGATGAGAAGATTTATCTACTGAGCTTCAGTCTTTTGCTATAAAAACATATTTTGAAGGGAACGCTGCACCATTTCGGTGTCCCAGCACCTTGGAGGTGAAGGGGCTTGGAGATTCCCTCCTGTTAACCTTCCTTGTGCATCCGAGACCTGTTGGCCACAGAGGTGCACTGGGCTCTGTAGCACTTGATCCGGTGCTCACCCGGGTCTCACGTGCCCTGACTCCTGGTGTCCGTGCTGTCTGTGCTCTTAATGCGTGGGTGTGCTGAGTGATGGAGGCGCTCCCAGCTGGGCAGTTTGCCCTGTTATTTATCAGTCCTCCCATTGCTCTTGTTGTCTGCAAGCCTGACAAGGAACAAATTACATGGCTGCGGTAACTCCTGAAGAACATGTTTCCTCGGTTATCCTGTGAAAGCTTTGTTTCCCATTGGCATGATGATCTCTGTAACATAGAATCATATATTTTCTTCCCCGATCCCCGCACTCAGAACGAAATAAAACCCGTCTAATTGCTGCCATCTGAGCTGGAGGACTGCAAACTGAGATGTGAAGGAGGCAGCACGGCTTGGAGCCGTAAAATCCTCAGCACTCATCCATGGGTCACAACGGGGGAGGCACAAATCTTTCCTCCAGCCCACCAAAGCGCTGTGCTCAGTGGGAAGGAGGGGCTCGACGGAATATTCTGCCATGAAGCAGAAGCCTTTGCAGGGGGAAAGAAGTGAAAAGATACGCAACAGTGGAGCTGCTTTCTTGGCTAAGCATGAGGAAAGCTGCAGGAGTCTGTGTTACTTACTCACTTGTGCAAAATGTGCTTAGTTCCACAAATGCAGCGGTGCCAGTCCTGCAGGTGTGTTAGCAGGTGATAAGTGCTGCTCACGCGCTGAGTAATGTGCTGGGGAAAGAAACGACCGCGTTTCAGGTGAGTTTAAAATCCTGACAGGTACCAGAAGGATAGGGAACAGCCAGTGCAAATAGATTAAGCACGGAAGCTGCGTTTAATGCATGAAACTCTCTGAAGGCTCCTAAAGCAGTGTGTGAAAATACAAAATCCCATGTGTTTGAGCTGAACCCTTACAGCTCTGGGGATTTTGCACCATGATGTTCTCCCTTTCTTCCCCCTGCTCGCAGAGCTGCTGTGATAGACGTGCATCCCTCCCAGCCAACCCTGTACTGCAAGGAGACCACGCTGCAAAGCAATGGGTTTGGGCAGAGCTTGGCCAGGCAGGTGATTCTGCTCTGTAATGAGACGTTGCAGAGTGCAGCGCCATTCAAAGGGATTTAAATAATGTTGACATTGAATATAAGAATCTTACAAGGAAATAAAATCCCTCTCTGGGTCTGTTTGCCCTTCTGCGGGGAAATCAATGTTCGCAGCTCAATAGCTTCCTGCAGCACTTAGCAGAGATGTGCATGTTATTGGTAGCACCGCCCATGAATTTCCTCCTGCAGGTCAAGTCTTCTAAGGACTACAAACCTGCAGGGCCTTGGACCCTTCCTGGCAGGGCATAGGGTGTGCTATGGGGGTACCCTGCAGGTGCTGTGGAAATTGCAGCTCTTCAATAAATGGGAGGAGCCCATTGTGTTGTCCTTCAAACACTAGTCAATTAATGAACACTGATTACAGCCCAGGCCGGTGAGCACCGGGCACTGTTCAGACAGTGGCTGTTGGCTGCATCCCTGTTTCTGCTCTGATATCCCTGACATAGCCGTTCCATCCAGCACGTGGTTTCTGTTGCTGCTGAGACAAAGCAATGCACAGAGCAGATATTCAAATTATATATTCCTTGCTTGCAAGCCTCCCGAGCTGTCTGCTCTGCGGCTTCACAGGGAAATACCCGGCAATGTGCAAAACCAAGGAGCCCTTTAACGATCCCTTCATTTCCCTTCTCTTCCAGCAGCCAAGAGGAGGATGCCCGGTTCCCCTTCGCTGCACTCTGCGGCTGTAAAAACCACAAGTGAACATTTCAGGCTGGAATTACAACCGGTTGGGCCAACTTCTGCCCTCAGTTACCATAGCATAACCCCAGTGAAGCTGGGATTAATAATCTCTATCGGGTTTCACAGCACGTGGCTGGGCATAGGGCAGGGGATGGAGCAGAGCTGGGGTGGTGGGGGAGATGTAGCACAGAAACACGACTCGGAAGTAATTTTCCTGTAAAATTCCAACTGCAGAGTGTCACTATAATGCACCGTAATGACAGGGAGGGGGTGTAATTTTAGAAAGTGGTTTTAAAATGCTGTTCTGGAATACATCTGGATTCTCTTAGGAACAAGCACAATCTCATCAGGGACCACTTCAAAGACCATTTCCTCATGGTTAAATTATCTCGTTTGAGCCTGCTGTTGCATGTACATTGTTACATTATGTATGATTTTTGACTGCTTCTAATATGAACAAACGGCGCGATATTCCATTAGTGATCTCCAATTTGTAGCATACCTTAAGCCCCGCAGACAGCACGCTTTGCTTGGTAGATACATACAGGAGAAAACAGCCCTCCGAGCTGATGTCCCGCCTGGAGATTCTGTACAGCAGCATCAACGGTGTTTTTGGTCAGTACATGAATGGTAGGTGGGATCCAACCTATGCAGCTGCAATCTGCCCATTTCTGAGTGCCCATGCAGAGCATCCCTTTGGCATTCGGTCGATGAGCGCTTCCTCCTTCAGTTCAGTCCAAACCCTCTTTTGGTTCAAAGTCACTGGGAAGTCTAAGAAATCTACAGGGTAAATCTTTGCTTCATTTTCCTCCATTTCTATAGATATACAGTCTTATTTTAAATCCCAACAAAGGCTTCCACTTGTTCATGTATTGCCTTGCAATGCACAGCTCAAGTGCTGGGCCCATCACTGTGGACGTGCTGATGCTGGCATAGGGTGTAAGGGTTTTACACCTTCAGCTCTAATGGGGATGGGATTTCTGGGGCCTGGGGCACGCAGCAGTGCCAATGCACTGTGCCTGGTCTCCTCTTGTCAGTGTCTCTCACCATGGCCAAACTTGTGCCAGTGGCTGGAGTGCATTGGTGCTTTCCTAACATTGCTCATTCATAGAACTGCTCCTGCTGCCATGGGGACTGGGGATGGATGGAATGTAAAGCAGTCTCCCCGAAGATGTGCCCTGTGCTATGAAAAGGCTTAAAAGTCTTGGCTTACATCATCCTCTGTCTTCTTGGCATATAATTTATCCTTCTTTTTATTCCCTCATGTGCCATGCATCACGAGGAGCAGGGCTGAGAATGTCACTGCCGAGCTGGCCGAGCTGCTCGCTGCAACACACAAACCCCAGCTCCTGCCTGGTGCTGCCTGAGTGCTGCACAGAGCAGCCATGTGAAATAACTCCTGGGGTAGATAGCAGTAATCCGAGCACAACTGCAGATGAGAAAATCCTGCCCATTGTCCGGCCCTGATGAAATTAAACCCAGCACCTTGCACAGCTGCTGCCAAACCCGGCAGCGTTGTTCCTTTGTGCTCATACATAAGCTCAGCTCTCTGCCATCCCACAAGGAGCATACTCACAACCCGCAGGAAGACAAACCCTTCCTCCCAGTCTCATGCAGCTTTGGTGCACCCAATTCTGCTGTTACTGACAGTGGTGTATTCTGGGGTGAAGGCCTGGCTTACATCGCTACATGAACAATGGCTTGTTGTTGTCTCCACTTTCCTTTGTACTTAATAAAACAAGATTTTGGATGTCTTTCTTCCGGGTTGACACGTAAGGGAATGGGTTATTCTCAGTTTTGGAAGAGAATGCAATGATGTTGTATTTCCTCATTATTCAGGGTGATTCAAATGCTGCAGGCCTCGGCGCACACTTATCACCAGGCATTTATCATCTCCGACAGAGCGGCACTTGATCATTTTTACTTCTTGAAACGTGTACAAACGCCTCTGATAAATGCACATACACCAGGAAACCCAGCAGCAGCTGCTGCCCGCACACAGCCAGCAGTCACTGCTCCAGCAGCCGCCCCAAGTAATGCACCCTGCAGCCCCAACCCTGCAGGGATGAAGGCAATATCCCATGGGCAAGAGTAGGAAATGTCACCTCCTGCTGCTCCAAGGCTGCTCCGTCCTCCCCTAAGCCAATGGCTCCTTCCTCCCTGGCTCCTTCAGTGCTTCTGAGACAGGATTAGCTGCCAAAGAATACATATTGTTACAATTCAGCTTGTTTCGGTTCTTCTTGAGAGCAGAATATCAGTCAAGCATCAAAAATATAAATTAAAAATCTTGCCGTACAAATTTAATTACAGCAAATTTTATCACTTAATAATTTTGTGTGTAATCTGAGTCACTTTTGTATAAATCAAATATAATCATCCTCATAACACACGGTAATTAAATGACTCATAAAGCGACAGCAATTACCTTGCTGCTCTTTGGGAACAGCTTATCTGGGATGGCGAACAGCTGGGCTGGCTGAGGTGCGGGGAACCAAGAGCCTGGAGTGGTCCTGGTGTGCAGCATCATGCAATGGAGCATCCCAGGTTGGTCCTGGCGTGCAGCTCTGTGTGATGGAGCAGCTCAAAGTGGTCCTGGTGTGCAACACCATGCAATGGAGCATTCCCAGTTGGTCCTGCTACGCAACACCACTCAATGGAGCATCTCAAGGTGATGGAGGTGCACAGGATATTGGGCTCCATTCTGCAGCAGAAGGGCTTCACTGGCTCCTTGCAGAGAGAGGAAGGGAAAAAACACTTTGTTTTCTAGATATTAAGGAAGATACTTTTAAAGCCCGTTGGCACACAAGGCTGATTTGTTCAATGTGCTTTATCATGCACCATGCACGGATCCCCAGCAACTTCAGCTGTGACAATTTTCAGGAATCCAATAAACCCAGAGCAGATCTTTTTTAATTGACTCAAATATAGCTTGGGGTACACATTTGATAGCCCAGCATTACTTCTGATTTAATTTCCTATGCAATTTTCTAAAAGCTATTTGACTTCCAAATCAGCACCTCTGGCTATGCTTTGTTTCTCTATCGTTGGTGGTTTTGGGGAAAGTTTATGCCCCCCAAATTTTGCTACCCCATGAAAATTCATGACTTGTGAATGCTTAAAGAGATTGGATTTCCAGGTAACTCAGGAAGCAGAGAGTGTAATTAAAGCTGAATAGATAATGGATTTTATTTTAATAGCCAAACTGGAAGTAGACTCAAATATATGCATATTTGTCATTATGATCAACCCAAACCATCTTGCTGAATCTCAGATGAAATGGGCACATGGCAGAACTTTGGGGTTCGTTAATCTTGCTGCTTAATCTCTTTGCTTTCTGAAGTGAGGGAATTCTGCTAATTTTAAATAAAGACTCAGAAGGAAACATTCTGGCATTTCTGAAAGATTTTGACGCTCGCTAAATTCAGCTGGAATTCACGCATCATCTCACTCCTCCTAAAACAGTCTTCCTCTGCTAGTTTTTAATTAATCTCTGTGTTTACGCTCTGCAGAAGGCAGTGAGCACATCCCAGGCTTTGCATGAAGCTCTACCAAGCTGCGTGATGAAACAATCTGATTTAGGTTAGATATAGGAGGAAGTTTTTCCCCCCCCCAGAGGGTGGTGACGCACTGAACAGGTTGCCCAAGGAGGCTGTGGATGCCCCATCCCTGCAGGCATTCAAGGCCAGGCTGGATGTGGCTCTGGGCAGCCTGGGCTGCTGGTTGGCGACCCTGCACATAGCAGGGGGTTGGAACTGGATGAGCACTGTGGGCCTTTTCAACCCAGGCCATTCTGTGATTCTATGATTCCATTCTATGATTATATGATAGAATTCCAGTGGTTTTGATACGGTGCTTGAAGCGTTATTTCCCACCTTGTTTGCTGGGTTCCCAAATGTTCACTCATTCTGCTGAAGGAATGAAATTTTGCACAGCTTCCCTTGCTTGGTAAAGTGAAGAATGGGAAATGTTTATGATCCGTCCCCAATCGATATAAATCTGGGAAGCCTTTGACACCTTCATATTTCTTCTGAGGGAGCACGAAAGATGGCAAAGGCTGGAAGAATTATTTCGGAGAACACCAGCACATTTGTTGGTGATCTGATGGGATGTGACTGACGCGCCATCAGAGAAACACAGAAAAATGCAGGCCGCAAGCAATGAATGAGGAGCCGCGACGCAGCTGGCTCTCCGGCGGCTTGTCTTTTATTAAAACAAATGGCATTCATGTTTGATGAAGTGCACGGCGAATCTGTCGCAGTGCCATGCAGTTGGGTGAGTTTCATTCCCTGGCTCAGGAACACGTGGCTGTATTTGCCATGGGGAGCCCAGGTTGGGTGCAGAGGTGACTGCATTGACTGCAGTGCCTGGGGTGCTCCATCTGCACCCAGAGGTTGTGTCAAACAGCTTCAAGTTGGAAAACGTTCATTTCTCCGTTTGTAAAGACCCAAATTTGGCAAGACTTAAAAATACACTCCGCAAAGGCTGTTCTGTGCGAGCTCCTGCTCTGTGGGCTTGCTGTAAAAATGTGCGACTCAGAACAGCTTTACAGGCTTTGCATACTTTGAGGTCGTTTTGTAATTTAGTGTTTCGTGCTAAAATCAGCCAATATTTTGACAAGGTTGGGAGGATTTTTGACAAAATATTGGTAAGGTTTGACAAGGCTGTGACAGAAATAACCCGAGAAGCAGAGGTTTTGGCGGAGCCTTGCTCTGAGCTTTGGATTTGGATTCTGAGCGAGGACACGCAAATGGGAGACCAATAAGGGCTCCTCTGGAGTGCTGTAAGCCCCAGGTGAGAGCTGCTGACCAAGAGCTGCCTTCTGAAAGTGTGACTGGAGCAGCTGCAGCTCTAGGTGTGGAGAAAGAATCATAGAATCACAGGATGGCCTGGGTTGCAAAGGCCCACAGTGCTCATCCAGTTCCAACCCCCTGCTATGTGCAGGGTCGCCAACCAGCAGCCCAGGCTGCCCAGAGCCACATCCAGCCTGGCCTTGAATGCCTGCAGGGATGGGGCATCCACAGCCTCCTTGGGCAACCTGTTCAGTGCGTCACCACCCTCTGGGGGAAAAACTTCCTCCTCATATCCAACCTAAACCTCCCCTGTCTCAGTTTAAAACCATTCCCCCTTGTCCTGGTGGTAAAGGAGAGATGTGGGCAGCTCTGACAGCCTCCCTCTGTTTCAATTCAGGCAATTTTGGTGCTTAAAAGGACAGAGAGCTCGTACTGTTGCAGTGCATACGGGGGATTTTCAGCATTCCCCGTCTGCATTGGAAAACAGGTGATGTCTTTGAATGAAGGAGCAGTAGAAAACTTTGCTCTTTGTTTGGAGTCATTGAAGGTAATTAGAACACCGCATGGCTTGCCTTTGGAATTCACCTGGTTTACACAATGCACACTGCTTGCAAAAGATTTGACACGAAGAGACTGTGTGAAAATTAAGCATGCTTTCCCCTGTTGCAAAATCCTGCATTATTTCAAAAAATACCACTTAAAAATATCCCACAATTGCCAACGCCTTTGTTTGCTGTCAGAGATGTCTATGGCTTGTTATGCTCTGTACTCTTGGCTTTCCTGCAATCTTCTGGCTGTTTAGCAGGGAAATAATGTAATCCAATTTTCTTTGTTGCCATAAAGGCCTTAATTATGGCTTTGTGGGATATTGTAATCAGAATCCGCTGGATTTTCTCATATGTCAAAGTGACGTCTGCTTCAAATTCATCAGTGTCCTTGTGTTGTTGTGAGCACTCGGATGGCTGGAGGTCGCGCCTCGCTCCGCATGTCATTGCAGGAGATGAATTCATTCAGCATCGCTTCTCCTTCAGCAACATAAAATACGAGCTGCCTTTGAATTTCTCCCTTTATCTTCAGGTTACTGCAGCAGGATCGTGATAATCTCTTCTTTGTGCCCATGCTGATAGTGCGTGTCCTGCTTTGATTTTCCTACTGATATTCGCAGGACAAGCCGTCCTTTCACCCTGCTGCACTCTGTGCTCAGAGCATGGGCTGCAGCGAAGGCTCCCCGTGGCACCCCACAAAACTGCTGCTATGCTTTATTTCTGCAGCAAGAGCTGCTGGAGGTTTGGGAGAGCACCACAGTGATGCATTACAGCCATTGCACTCTTTTCATAACTGAATATATCATAGAAGTCATAGGATCATTAAGAAATCAGAATTATTAAGGCCGGAGAAGACCTCTAGTGTTCCCAAGGCCAAGTCCAGCCCATCCCACCACGCCCAATAACCACATCCCTCAGTGCCACATCCCCACTGCTCTGAACACCCCCATGGATGACGATTCCCCACTCCCTGGGCAGTCTGTGCCACTACCTGACTGCTCCTTGGAGGAGTCATTCCTAATACCAACCTAACCCTCCCCTGGTGCAACATGGGGCCATCATCTCTCATCCAGTTGCTGTTACCCGGGAGCTGAGATTGACACCCACCTCACTCCAAAATTCTCTCAGGGCATTGTAGAGAGTGATAAGGTCTCCTCTGAGCCTTCTTTTCTCCACTACAGCCCAGGGAAAGCACTGGGAATGCCTGTCCAAAAGGTTGAGCAGAAGCCCAGAGCTGGAAATATGCCACTGGATGCTGCAAGCCTTTTCCCAACCTCAGTGCACCAGTAAAGCCACCATCACCTGCAAATCCATCTTGGCCTTAGTGTGTTTGTAAACCAGCCCTGCTGCCTGCAAGCAGCCTGGCTCTGTTAGCTCCAATTGGTGCTATGGCATCCACAGCCCAATACAGTTCATAGCATCATTTTGTGTTCACACTTTTTTGCATGTGTGCCATGTTAAAAATCAATCAATATACATTTCCCAGAAGTCCTAATGACTAATCCTTCAGTATCACACTCTGCAAAATGTTGCTGTAGCTACGACGCTTGCTCCATTGCAGCTTTTGCTATTCACAGACATTGCAGTAAATGAGGAGGCTGTGGGTGGGTCCCCAGGTGATGGGATTGTGAAAGCAGGAAATTCCCATGTTCCAGAGGAGTGTTTTCAATCTGGTTTTAAGCCAAAGATCATTTCACTGTTTTGAAGCCAATCCATCACCTTGGGTACAGTCACCCCATGTTGGCCAGTGCCTTCTGCTCCCCCAGCACTGCAGCCTGCAACGCAGAACCCGCTCAGCCTGAGGATGTGAAGGATTATTTTATTTTCTAATTCCTTTCGGATTTGGAAGCTGTCAGACATCATCTCTGTACTCACATAAGAACTGGGCAAGAACTTTATTTTGTTTGGAAAAAGTTCCCATTTTTTTCAGCTCTCAGCACTGTCAGAAACCATTGAAATATCCCGAATTCACTCTGCTTTGCTGCTCCTACAAGATCCCCACTTCATCTCCTAGCAGGCATTTCTCCTTCAGCCTCATGACTGCGCCTTTTCCTTTTTTACTTCCCCAGGGCACACCTTTTCACCAGAGCTCAGGTTTATTAAAGAAACTCATCTCTTGTTGGCACACCTCCCCTCAGCTTGCAGTGCTCTCTCCTTGGGGATGGAGATCTCCTGGAGAACAGAATGACACCATAACACCCAGAGCACCCAACGATGGCCACCCTTGATGCATTAATGCCATTCCCAAATCTTTTTAGCTGCATTTCCAGTGGATGTTTTTCTGCATGCCTTGCATTTTTAATGCCAAGTGGGTATGGGACCGACTGGTGGAAGTTCATGGCTATCAGCAGCGCCAGCGCATATTTCCATCTCTGCATGCAGAGCTGCTACACACATCTGAGGGCCGCGGGAGCTGCTGTACATGAAAGCCCAAGCAGGTGTGTGTGTGAGTCTGCACGACGCCATTTCTCATGTTTTTTTTCCCCCTTTGTATTCTTGATCATGTTCTGCATATGTAAAGTGAAGCACTGCAGACAGAGCTGGAGGATAATGAGAGTCAGGCGGCAGACTTTTCACTTATGAACAGCCCCCTTGTATCCTTCAAAATAATTTCCTGTGTTATTGGGTAATCAAAGCCAAGGATAAAAACCGTAAGATCAAATGAACTCAGTCAAACTAACGAAGCTCTACATACATGCCAGCAAATGTCAGGACAAAAGGGACAGGCATGCAAATGCCTCTTCATCTTGCTCCCCAGGGAAAAGTTCAGAGAGACTGAAGGTCACCTCAGACGTGGAAGATGGGTACAAAGTGATGTAGGCAGAAAGGCTCACAACAGGGATCTTTCTCTTGCCTGCAGGATCTGGTCCCCAAAGAAGCCTTAAATCTGAAGTGAGCTGGGGCACAAATTCATTTACAGGCTGTAAACTGAAAGGTGTCCATGACCACTGGTGGTGAACTGGTGGGACAGGGGCACCTCTCATTCTGTTGGTCAGACATTTGACTCCTATCAGCAAAAGTGAGGGAAATTAGAAATTGCCCTTGCTTCTCAATGTCCCCAAACAGGCTTTGTGATGTCTTTACATAGAGCCCCAATTAACTGAATTATTTGATGGCACACAGGAGGATGCACTCCAAGATACAAGGACCCATGTGGCTCTGGGCAGCCTGGTCTGGTGGTTGGTGAGCCTGCACATAGCAGCTGGGTTGAAACTAGATGATCACTGTGGTCCTTTTCAACCCAGGCCATTCTATGATGATTCTATGATTCTCTAAAGCAAAGTACAAGCTATCAGGCTGCTGCATAAACTCCGTGCCCTATTGCAGTTATATTGTACCACCTCACCCAACCCATTTCTCCCAAAGCTGCCCAGCCCCAGCACAGTTTGGCTGCAAGCATGTAGATTTTTCCACCCAAGACTATTGTCAGACTTTGGAAATGTACCTATGTGCTTCCTATATCCAGAGTCTATTCTAAATACACCTGAGAAGGTATATTGACATCTCCGATGAACACCTTGAGCAACAAATGTATAAGCCTTTTAGTGCTCTCATTTATAAACAGCTTAAAACACTCAGAGCAGCCTCAGCTTAGTGGATTTACTGCTGATGCACACAGATGAAAAACGAGCCAGGCAAGAGCATCTGACAGAAGCAAATAAATACCTGATTTAGCACATGCTGCTCCAGCATCCCAGCACAAGCCAGCGGTGTGCTGGAGCCATCCTGCAGGAAGCAGTTCTGCTGTTCCCAGTCCCCTAATGAGGTAGAATAAGGCCTCCCCTTCGTTAGGCAGGCTGGGGAGGTAAGCGCTCCATGGGAAGGCTGGCAGGGTCATCCGTGGTAGGGCTGTGGCCACACAGCTCTTGCTTTCCTCCATGAGGAGCTGTAGGACTGCCATGAAGATGATGTTGGGCTGCCATGAAGGAGATGTAGGGTCACCATGAGGAGCTGTCGGGCCACAAAAAGCTGTTGGGCACCACAAGGCCCCTCTTCTCACCCCTCAGCCTCCTCTTCTCCGAGCCAAACAAATGAAGGGGTCTCAGCTGCTCCTCACATCTCTCTTGTCCTTCATCCAGTGCTCAAGATGAGGCTGCACCAAGCAGAGCAGACTGGAACAATCCCAACAATCCCTTCTCTCTCCCACTGGCACTGCTGGCCCTGGAGCACCCTAGGCTATGGCTGGCCCATAGGGCAGCACCACTGGGACAGCACAGCAGCACAGCCCGCATTCGTTACCAGCCCTAAGCTACCTCTTGGCTGCTCTCCAAAACGTAACCATAGTCCAGTGCTGGGACTTGGGAAGTAATTTAAAATGTGTTAGCTCTAATGTTGGGAATTTGGGACTCCTGAAGCCCGGGGCCTAAAAGGAACATTGTTTGCTGACTCGTTAGCCCTTCTGCTGAACTCTGGTAACGGCCTCCCTGGACTTTCCCACCAGTATCACTTTATCTAATGGGGCTGAGAAGGAAAACCTGTTGCAAGCATTAAATATTTTCTGATCAGTCACATGCTTAATTATGGCTCTGTAGGATCATATTTAAGGTCTACAGAGCTCTCGCAACTGGTTCTTAAATTACAGCTTGAAGCTCTGAGGACACTGCTGTCCGTAGAGGCTCAGCTTCATGGCAGTTTGTGCTTTCTGGCTGATGCGTACCTCCTCCACAGGGCCAGCTGGGATCTACAGGGAGGAAAATGGTAGAGAAACATGAAAAAAAAAAAGAAAAAGAAAAAGAAAAAAAGGAGGCTACATGGTCTGGGAAGGATTTAGATCTTGAGAGGATGGGAAGAGGCATGCATTTACCTGCAGAGCCATCAGTGTCACCTGGTCCTGGCACCAAAAGGACCAGGTCCTTTCAGGAGGAAACTCATACTCACTGATAGTTCTGCAGGAAAACTGGTTGTCATCTGCGGGGTGTGCTCCTGCTCTGTGCTCTGGGACAGTCAGGAGGACGCAGGCTGAAGGATGGAGATGGAAGTTGGAGATAGAGGATGGAGGAGGCTTCAGGGCTAGTCTGGCCAGCACAAGCCTGCAGTTTTCTGAAGCTAACTTAAGGTGGCAGAGTTGCAGGCTGGTTGACTTGCAATCCAAAGGAAAGAAATATCAGGGAAAAAAAAAAAATCATTTGTCTTGCAAAGCAGGAACGTACAGGACAGAGAAAATATCTGAGAGCAAATTATCCACGCTAGATAGATATGTGCTGGTGCTGAAATATTCAGGGCATTACGAATTGATGGCTTCCTTTGAATAACTCTAAGGCAGCAAGTGAACGGGTGGCATGAGGTCTTGTGCAGCCTGGGTCAGCTTGGTGTGGGGCTCAGCCATGGCACGATGATGTTCTTGCAATGGAGCAGCGGAAAAGTTTGAGTCAAACTGGGGAATTTCACTGCCATACTGGAAATTGAGCCTGAAATGGGAGCCAGGCTGTATGACACGTGTCAGGGTCATTGGTACACCTTCACACCTCTCCATTCGCTCACCAGAGCGGGATGCCTGAACCTTGGAGCGTTTTGTTTTCTGGAGAAAAGGGAGATTGAACCACATATGTTAGCTGTACTATTGTTATCAGTTGCTACATACTATTTCCTAAATGTCATCTTCTCTCCCAATGGGAGCTGTTGGAGGGGGTCCAGAGGAGCACCCTCCCTATGAGGACAGGCGGACAGAGCTGGGCTTGTTCAGCCTGGAGAAGAGAGGGCTGCGGGGTGACCTCATTGCAGCCTTTCAGTACCTAAAGGGAACCTATAAACAGGAGGGGAGTCAACTCTTTACAAGGGTAGGTGATAGAAGGACAAGGAGAAATGGTTTTAAGTTGAAGGAGGGAAGATTTAAGTTAGATGTCAGGGAGAAGTTCTTTACTATGAGAGTGGCGAGGAGCTGGAACAGCTGCCCAGAGAGGTTGTAGATGCCCCATCCACCCCTGAAGGTGCTCAAGGCCAGGTTGGATGGGCC
>PPHD01004811.1:0-27710 GCA_002909625.1 Bambusicola thoracicus | reverse complement strand
TGATGTAAAGCAAATGCACTGTTGGGACATTTGCATAAGTAGCGTGCAAACCATGCAGGTGTTTGCTGCTGGCAAACGTGGCAGCCATTAGAACTGCCCGGAGTGTCTGAGGTTGTGGGAGCGCATTCGTCTTCATCCTCGAGCATCAAAGCGACCAAAGCTGCTCTTCTCATTTCTCAATCTCTTTGTGCCTTTGCTCAAACTTCTCACAGCCTCTCCTGCACATCCCTCTGTGGTGGGCTGAGGCAGAACCGGAGCAGAGCTGCGAGGAGCACCGTGTCCTGTGGCTGCCCGTGCTGCATCACACATCCCTCAGAGCTGCAAGATGTGTGTCAGGCAGTGTCAGTGCTCCGCTGCACTGCAGCGTGTGTGTGTTCCCAGCAGGCAGCGTGGGAGCAGAGCACGGATGCTGCTCAGGGTTTGCTGTAAGGCAGCCTTGGTTGAAAAACCACAAGTAGAAATAAGGTTGCGTTTGGACATGGGAAGGCGTATTTGTGCGAAGCACGGCACGAGCCTTGGTGTGTTATTCTGACTTTCAAACAAGAGCAGGGTTAGGAGGGGCTCGTGTGCACGCCTGCTGTACTACGGATGTGGCTGAGTCTTTGTTCCTTCAGTTGTAGTCCAGCTGCAATGGTAGAGCTGTTAAACGCTCTCCTGCGTCATACCTCAACGGTCAGCCTGCTGACAGCATCCCCCGTTGGGCTGTCCTTGTGGTTCACACACTGCTATCAGCACTCAGGCCTTCCTTTCTGTCCTCGGGCAGCATGGTGGGGTGTAGTCCTTCAGCTGACACTGGTAGCAGCCATCCTGCAGTTCTTGCAAGGGGAGCTTGCTTGTTTATTTTATTAGCAGAGCTTGAAAGATAACTATTTAAATTCAGCTTTAGGTCACTTGCGTTTCTATTTAAAAACAAGCACTGTTATGGGTGCTGTGTGTGCACTTCCTGACTAATTGGGTTCGTGTGGTAACTTCTTGTTTCTGCTTATAGACTGAGTAGGCACGTAGATAGGCTTCAGTGTGTTCACTTCTGAGTAGGCTCTTTTTTAGCAGCGTTCCTCCAAGCGCTGGCTGTCGGCTGCCTGTTGTGGCTGCCCTTGCTAATGGGCTCTTTAGCCCCTCAAATCAAACTGATGTTTGAGCATCTGCTAGGCCGCAAAGTTAACCTCGCAGGGTTTGGTGTTGGGATCGGTGGTGTTTCAGGAGCTGATCTGTCATTCTTGGTATTTTTTCATGTGCTGAAGGTGAGGTGTGTGTGACCAGCAGTGCTCTGGAGGATGCAAACGTTTGTGAAACTGCTGGCTTCTATTCTTCATAGATCCCAGTGCTTCCTGTTAACAGTGAGGAAGCAAACCACCCAGAGGTGAAGCTTGTCTGCTCTACAGCCAAAGCAATGCAACAAGAGCAATTCTATACAGGATACCCAATGGGTCAATGCACGGAGGACCTGTAGTGGGAACCCTCTCTTGGGAGAGGATAAATTAGGGCAAAGAGTCCCATTTCCAGCCATGAATCAGCTTTAGTGAGTACCTTAGAGCGTCTGCCATGGGGGGAAGTTCATATCAGTTGTTTCCTGAAGAAAATCAGACTGTTGTGAACCTTTCCATGTGTGAATGGAGTCAGTAGGTGGGGGCAGGTGAAGGGAGCAGTAATTACTCAGGATATCGACTGATTATATGGGAAATAGCAGGGGTGATTTTAACAAGCTGAGCTCGCACGCTCCGATAAGCAGCTAACAAAATGAATGCGTTTGTAGAAGAGAAGATGGGGTTGGACAGGGAGTGGCACAAACCCTGCCTGTAACAGGGGAAGTTTTGGGAAGCCGTCTGTGTTTAACTGTTGTCTTCCTGACAGAAGGGATGCTGGCTCAGCAGGATGCCGTATTCTTCTCCAGCTCCAGCATGGGGACTGATTTACACAGGAAAAAGCTACTGGGATTTAATGTGGACTCCAAATGACCATGCGCGTCCCTAAAGGGGAAGGAAATGCGTGAAGAATGGCTTGGAAAAAGGATTGGAATGTAACAGTTGGGAAAGCATTGGTGCAATGCCACGACCCAGGAGAGCCCTCCGGAGGAGGTTCTGCTCTGATCACGTATTTGGGAGTGCTTGCACACCCACACACACACATACACACACTGTGCAGGTCCTCCTGCTGCTGCTTCCTTCCAACACAGCGAAGACTTGTATTTTTCTTTAAACAAAACCCACTGGTGTGAAGTCTACATCTGCATTTAAATTAGAGCATCTTAAAGGAAAAAGCAGGCTCCAAAGCTGCCCACAAGAAAGGTTTCCTTGCCAGGCTCCAGCATACGAGCGCTCACTAACTGCTTATTACCCAAGGAGAAATTCATTATCATTTAAATGTTGTTGGGGAGAGGAATGAGAATTATTTCTCTTTAACTCTGCTTTAAACTGCTTGTTGAGGTGATAATTACGGAACTCAGATAAGGCTGCATATCACTGCCATAAGCTTGCATTCATTTTCATTTTCTTCCGGTCAGAATCTGTACCGCTGTCTTGAAAAGCTGCCTATGGGCCAAGGTAACCTTCCAGCTTATTGCACAGCGGGGAAGTCAACTTTTTGTTCTTCTCAGAGTCTATAAACGTGGAGAGCTTGATGCAAGGCTAGCTCTGTGAGCTGCTTGGTGGATGGTGGCACCAGCATGCAGTTTAGCTGGGAGGAATGACCTCCTAAAATGCAGAGTTCTGATGCTGGCCAAGTGTGATTCTGCTTGTTGGCAGCTGTGCTGTGTTCCTTGGGTGCTCAGCTTGCATGCACAGGGCCAGGCTGTTGTGTTTGGGGTCCCGGTGGGTTTGAAGGGGGCTGTAGTTGGGGCTCTGCTGGCAAGCAGCATTGCATTGCATGGAGCTTTGCAGGACTGGAGGGCAGCACTGACACAGCTCCGCTTGCTGAGGTCACAGCACCTTCAGCACCGTGGGCTTAGTGAGGGAAGCCTGGGAGCTGCAGGGTGGATCAGCTGTTTTTGTGTCTCTATAAAGAACGAAACAGAGAAGCCTGCCCCCATTTAAACCCAAAAGTGAGTTAGAAGTGAAACTTGTACAAACAAGTCACGATAAGCATGTTGCTTGCTTCCTTTCTCCCAGACAAGCTCCTCCACAAAACCAAGGTGGCTTCAGCAGAGTCTGAGAAGAGCAGTGAGTTCCCTGCTGGGCGATGCCTGCATGCTGCTGGCTGTGTGTTTTGCAGGTCAGGGCTCAGTGCTGCTGCAGAAGGTGACTTCTGTTGAACTAGCAATAGTTAAGTGGAATTTCATTCACTTCCTGTGTTGCAAGTTTTGTTGAAAGTAGTTCCGTTGTAGCTATTTTTAAAACTGATCACTGTGCATGGAGGGCTCTGAAGCTGTTTGAGTGATGAAGGTCAGCCTGGGTGCACCTCGAGCATTCCCACTTGCTGCTGGTTGTTGTGCGTGGTGCTTCGTGCTGACACGAAGATGAGAACCTGGTGCAGTTGTTCCTCCTGGGGCCAGGTGCAGCCACCTAGCTGCCCAAATGGGCTGGAGCTGCTGCTGGCTGGTGCATAGCTGCTAACAGCTGAAACGCATCTGTTACATGATAACCTCATGCCTTTGTGGTTTCTGAAACGTGAGTTTGACTTATTGGGGAGTTTAAAAAGGCTGACTTATTCAAACTCTTACATATATTAAGTCGTATTTTTTTTTCCCTCTCTGGCTGTTTGCAGGACCCCACAAGCTGTGCTTTCATTATTTTCCTAAGTCCTGAAGCTTGTGCTTCCATTTACCCATGTGGGTTCAAACCCTGTCTGCTGAGTGTCATCCTGAATGTAACTATACGCTGACTTCAGGAGTGAGAGGGTAGGAAACTTGGATTTCCGTAGCTGTAATTCCTTGCAGCAGCACTTAGTGGACAGTATTCTTCAGTAATGAGCACGTGATAAAGGATTTTAGACTCCCCATTCTCGTTTCCAGCACTGCCTGTGCTTCAGCTGCCTCACCTGTAAAATAAGGTAAAGCACTGGGATTTTTTGCCTCTAGGAAGTCCAATATGTTCTCATATTCAGAATCATAGAAGGATCATAGAATGGCATGGGTTGAAAAGGACCACAGTGATCATTGAGACTCAACCCCCTACTATGTGCAGGGTCGCCAACCAGCAGACCAGGCTGCCCAGAGCCACATCCAGCCTGGCCTTGAATGCCTGCAAGGATGGGGCATCCACAGCCTCCTTGGGCAACCTGAAGCGTGTCTAGGTCCTGAAGGAAGCCTTGTCCATCAGCAGGGTCAGTGGCATGTGATTACAGAACAACAACTGTTAATTGCTCCACTACTGAAATAATGAGTGTGCTGGCAGCTCCGCATGGCCTCTCCCCTGGAGTGCAGCCGTACAGCTGCAGTGCTGTGGGTTGTATCGGACTCTGGGTTGATTATAAAAATGCACTTTTTTTCCTCCAGCAGCAGCAAGAGATAGCCCAGCCATCAGAGTGCTTTACTTCACTCGAACTGAACACTCATCTCCTTTCCAGGCCACCACAGTGGTGCAGAGTTTCTATAGAAGGGGAGCGGTGTGTGGGAGCTGCCCTAAGTGCGTGTGTTGGTTCTGGGGAAACACAATCAGAAACTGCATCATCTCCCACAGGAGCCCCGACTTGCAGTCAATGGGTTAGTGTTTAGCTGTCAGACACTCCCACATCCTCTCTAATGCTTTTTTTTCCCTTCATTTTCCATCAGGCTAAATAAGCGTGCTTTGCTTTCTTAAAAAACACTCCCCAGTCATCTGTCATTTTTCCATGGACTGAGATTGCATTTTCTGTTTCGGGCCGTGCCCTTTCAAGCAGCCAAGTTTGCATATAGGGAGCCTTCTCTTCAGTTCTGAGTAGGACGGTTTTACTGCAGCTTAGGTGCTCTGATTTGAATTTGTTCTCCTCTTGAGTTTTCATCGTTGATTTGTAACTGAGCTCAATTATGAAATAACAGCATTGAATCTGGTTTCAGGGTCAAGGTAGAGGGGTGGCTGTCTGCTTCCCTTGAAGAATCTTTGCTAAAAGCAGTCTGTACTTAAAGATGCTGAGCATTGCTTGTGCAGACCCCCTGCTCACCTCAGCAGGAGTGCAAATAGAATATCCCTCTGGAAACTGCCTTAGATAAGAAATGCACTCAATAACTTCCAAACAGTTGGAGTGTTTTGTAGTTGGCTGTCTCATGGCAGCTCCTCATCCCTTCTGCACAGCGCTGTGTGCAGCACGCTTTGCATGGAGTTGCTTTGCAGCCCCAGTGCTGCATTGGGGCATGTTGGTGCATTACTGAGCCAAGGGAGGAGGAGTAGGATCGTCCCATGCCCATTGGTTTGCTGAGGAGTAGCTGAGAGATGTTGGAAGACAGTGACAAACCTCTGGCTGGCACTGGTGGAATAGGCAGCGCTTCCTTCACGTTGCCTCAAGGTAAGGCTGATATAGTCCTGAGTCTGCGAGATGCTATATGATTGTAGTGTGGATTAATTGAACTAATTGCATCACTGCGGCAGCAAGAGGCAGTGCCGAGATTAGAGAAGTCCTCTGCTGCTGATGGCTTTGCAAGACTGAGCCTGTCCAGAGGAAAAACGCTTTGTCCAGCAAACAGGAAACTGGAGGAGAGAGCTCTGCTTGGGCTCTGGGGGAGGGAGCAGCCCTGGTGTGCCTGGAAGTGCCCGGCCGACCTCCGGGCTTCCGCTGCGATGTGTGGAGCCGAGCAGGAAGGAAGCAGAGCGACCGCAGCGCCGGGGGGACGGAGGGATGGAGCCCACACAGCCACCAGCCTGCAGCTGAGCAGGGCGGTCACAGCCTCCCCAAGGGCACTGCTGCACACCGGCATTGCTGGAGCCCTCGTTGCAGTGAAGGCAGCATGATGCTCAGAGTGTAACTGCAGCTGAGGAAGCCCTGCCGGTGTTGCTGGTTTGTTGCTGCCTGTTAGTTGCCCTGCACTCGAGCTGCAGGTGTTTCTTAGCAATACGCTTGGTTACTGTATTGAGTGGAAAAGTGTTGGGTTTCCACGCTTTCGTTCTTTATGTGTGTGGTTGATTCTGTGCTCGCAAGCTTTGCATGTGTGTGTGAAGCTGCTGGCAGGGAACATGAGATCCCACCCATACGGAGCTGTTGCTCTGCCTCCAGACCCAACCGCTGCGCAGAGATGTGCTGCAGTTCTTTTGAAGCTGGTGCAGGTGTTGCCTTCAGCTCGTTGCAAGCAGCCAGGAGAGCCCATTGATGTGGCCCAGGCTCCCTGGGTAACGTACTGACAAACGCCTGTGTGACAGATGCTGAAGTTCCTCTGATGGCCAGTGGGATTTAGGTGCCAAACCATGGCTGGCAGAGCTCTGGGGCAACTCTTGGTAGCAGCCTTTGTGTTCTGCCAGCTGCATGGTAGGGGCTGTGCTGGTGTAAGAAACATGGAAGGGACCCTGCAGGTCTGTGGCCAAAAAGATTGGGGATTTTATGCCCTTAATTGTTTAAATGTTCTTAGAAAACACTGCCATGTTCTGTGGGTGAGTGTTTGTTTCTGTTGAGCTGCAGAGCTGAGGACAGTTGCTGATGTTACTAAAATAAAATGCCATCAGAATCACTAAACACTGCTACGCCAATAAAAACGTGATTACGGGCTGTAAACATCACTGTAACTGCAAGCATTCCCTTGGTCTGCATCCATTTACAAACGTATAACTTGTTCAAATAAAGCAGTGTGCTTTTACAGGGAACGTGATCGTAGCACAGGATGGGTAAGTGGTTGCTGGATGCAAGCTGGTTTCTAACCCAGAGCCTTCTGTAATCTGCTCTTCTTTGTTTACAGCCCGTGCTCTTCCTGTTTCTGTTTACAGAAGATAGGACTCAATATTTGTACGAAATGATGGCAGCTTCAACCTAAGACCTGGAAGTGTTTAGGGCCTTAGAAACCTTCCTGCAAACCTTGTGTCCATCAGTGTGTGTGTGTGTGCTGGGAAGCCATCATTTCTCCATCCACACCAAAGGCTGCTGAAGGAAGTCGTTCTTCTGTCTGCCTGCTGGGCTCAGCTCGGTGCAGGCACTTCCTGAAGCACAGCAAGGGCTCTCAGAACTGAGTGAGCACACACAGGAATGCAGTTGGTCTCCTTGCAGTGCACCCACCTGCTTTCTGTCAGACCATGCCTTGTTCCTCTAGCTTGTTTCTCACCCCACCATACCCAGCCTTCCTGTGGGAGTAAACACCTGAAGTGGTGCTCCTTCCTACTGCTGAGTGCTGTGCGTGCTCGCTCCAAGCAGGATTAGGATCTTCTCACAAATCAGCCCTTTTTCACATGTTGGAGTGCTGGAGGACCTCAGCGCCTTCAGGCTTCTGCTGCTGTGGGATCTCACAGCAGTATGTGGGTGCTGCTTGACCTGCTGAGGTTGCATGCAGACATTGCTCCATAACCCTTTCAGGAAACCCTTCAGCGTTTTATACAGCCTCCCTCCACCTCAGCTCACTCCTCTGTTTTTATACATGGAGTGGATACAAATTCCACCTCTCCTTTGTTGCTCGGGTTGGGATTAAATGGCTCACAGTAGTGTGGTCTTTCCTCTGTGTTCTGCCATAAACTGTCATCTTGTCTCATTCTGTGGAAGGGAGAGCTTTTGGGAGAGGGCTGGAGGAGCACGCTATGCAGCTGGAACCTTCTGTTGGCAATTATCTTAGTGTTTGCTGACCAAACACATCGGAGGGATAGAAGGAACACAACCTGTGGGCTTCCAAAGGGGGTGAGCTCAGCATTAAATCGTCTCCCCTGTAGGATGAGGGATGTGCCCCCTAACCTGAGCCTGCCTTAGGGGATGCAGAGGTGCCTGGAAAGAGGAATACACCACTTGCAGTGAGTTTACACTGACATTTACAGGCGTGATTCTGATCACGTGGGGATCTCTTACCTGGCTGGTTGGGTGCGGTTGACTGAGTTGCTTTCTCTTACGCCCAGGATCCTGTGTAGCCTTTGTGTGATAGGTAAGCTTTCCTAAAGCAGGGGGTGGGGAATGGCACTGGCACTTCAAGGTGTGGAACAGAGGAAGCCGTGTGACTGGGAAGTGGGACAGCAATGGGCTGGGGGGCTTCCCACGTCACCTCTCCTGGAAGCTGATGAAGGTGAGCAGCAAAGACAGCTTTTAGGTCAGTGTTTGTAGGATCAAATCAAACGTTTGCTTTAAACTACTCACAGTTTGGATGGGTGATGCATCCGGGGAGGGCTGCTGAACTGAGCAGCCTCCGGAAGAGCATGTGAGTGGTTTTCCTTGGGTTGATTTTCAGCACCTGGTGGTATTGGGCATGGATAAAATAACAAAAACCAGAATCCCGTGTGGTGTAAGCACTGCTGAGACACAACTGCACATGAAAACGTAAGGGTGAAAGGTGCTGCCAAAGAAGCAGCTGAGCTTTGCAGCCTGCAGGCTGTTGTGTCAGCCTGCTTGGTGTCCCACCAACCTGTGCCTGTGGTGGTCAGTGAGGTCTCCTGACCAGACCCAACGTGTCAGATGTGACCGGAAGAGAAGCTGTCCTTCCCCATGTGATGCTGGTTCCTTCTTTCTCCTCCCAGCATGTGATGTGGGGCATAAAAAAGGCCTCTGACCTAGAAATACCCAGCTCTTTTTTCTGCATCTCCATTTTTCTAGCTTCTAGAGGGTGTTACCAGGGGGGGAGAAGAGAAACATCATTCTCCAACCCACTACTTCTATGCATTTGTTTCCCTCTTTTTTATGTTTTAATAAAAAATAGCAGTAATAATAATAAAAAGTCTTGTTTCTTACATGCATTAATCCTGTATTTAACTACATCTTTCTTTCCTAAAAGAAACATTTCTTTCTGTGATCCTTTGTAGGCGTAACCTGACGAAGTTATCCCTGATATTCAGCCACATGCTGGCAGAACTCAAAGGCATTTTCCCAAGTGGCCTTTTCCAAGGAGACACATTCCGGATCACCAAAGCTGATGCTGCAGAATTCTGGAGAAAAGCATTTGGGGAGAAGTAAGTTTTTTGGCTGTGCTTAACGTCATAGGTGTGACCACACACTGTGCACAGAACTGTGCATTTTTAAGGTTGGTCAATGGGGTGAATGATGGCAGAGACCCGTTAGGTCGTTTGGTGCGCTGTCTCGGGTTGGGTACATCATTGTTCCTTGGTCCTGTCTTAGTTTAGGTGTGTTAAGTGATGGGTCCTTCCCACCTTCCCTAGCAGGCTGCTGTACTGTCACAAGGTTTCTCTGGATTATTCACCTTCAATTTTCCTCTCCTTGATTTAATCCCTTCACTTCTAAGTGAGCTCCACAAACAATGCAGAACAACCATTCCTCTTCCAAAGCTTGCTGTGCCCCCAATATTAGCTGTCCTCAAGCTAAGCCATCATATTAAATTCTTTCATCTTCCCTCCAATTAGTCTTTCCAGTCACTTAGACACCTTTCTTCTGCATCCTCTGAACTTTTGTCAGTTTGCACGATGGCTTTGATAAGCCAGAATGAAGGAGAAAGTTAAGCGCGACGTATATTTAGGTGTAAACAGTTGAAATGTCAGCTTTAATTTTTGTGTCTAATGAAACGCCGTGTAAATGAACCTCAGAGGTGTCCGCAGCACTGTGTGGGGATTAAAGCTAATGGAATTAGGCACGGCTTTTAAGTAAGGTACTTCACATAAAGGGTTTAATTAGTAGCTGTCAGAACAGAAGGCTGTAATGTATTTGCTCACGTATTCAACTGTCTGAAGCTGGACACGTTCTTTTCATGTTTCTATTCCACTCGATATTTTAAAGGAAGGAATATATTCCTTTAAACAGGAGCCTGTGTTTGGGTTGCTGATTATCTTCTCCTGTTAATGCCTGTTCAGAGAATTGCTTGCAGCTTTTGTTGTTTTTTTAACTGTCTGCACCTCTACTTATTGTTAACTCCTTCTCTGCCAGCTAGAAAACTACTCAACTCTTACCAAGCGACAGTAATGTGTACAGCCCATGTCATATAGAAACACTGACATGACAGGGCAGCAGAAAAAAGAGAAAGGAGAAAGCAGAGATGGACTTCAGATGCCAGGGTTTTGTATTTGCAGGGAAGATTGGCTAAAGCATGCTTGGCTGTTGATTTCCTTCAGTACCGAGAAGTCTTTTGCTCGTGCAACACCATTAAATCTCTTGTGGCCATTTTTGATTTTCCCTCTTCAGTTATTATGACCTGTACACCCCACAGGTAAAACGTATAAGGTGGTAGGCATGCGATTGTGGTCTTTGGATGCATCCAGTCACAGATGGCTTGCTTTCCCCCAGGACCATTGTTCCCTGGAAGAGCTTCCGCCAAGCCCTGCATGAAGTGCATCCCATCAGTTCAGGGCTGGAAGCCATGGCCCTGAAGTCAACCATTGACTTGACGTGCAATGACTACATTTCAGTATTTGAGTTTGATATCTTCACACGACTCTTTCAGGTAAGTGTAAATCACTTGAAATCTGTCTTAGTGCTTCAGCTTAGACTTCGCCAAGGATAAACCATATTTTGCACACCGAAGTGGTATTTATATTGCAAAGGATTTGGTCTTCCTGCCCCTCATCCCCTGACCGGTTCTTAAAACACTTGGTAGTTAAATCACATAAAAGCATTTGATATTTTTGGTTGAAGAGGAAAAAGTTGTCTAAATTTAGATTCTAACCAAACGTAAGGCACATTTTGTATCCTCCCATGAATCAGTTTTTCCCTTTCAGAGGTCATTTTTAGACCAAAGTTCTGACACAGCTTCAGGAAATGTGAAGCTGAGTTTATCAGTCCGTCTTTCCTCGTATCCATTTCTTTCTTGTCAGATTAATTTTCCATAGGGGAATGTTCAGGATGGATCATAGCCTGGAAATGTAGGTTTCCTAGCTTTTGAACTGACACAGCCAGGATGTTGCAGACACGTTCTGTGCTCTGTGTGCAAGAAGTATTTGAGTTGCTGAAGGGATATAAATAGCAAGTAAAATTCTTAGCCCATGGTCTTTAATAGTGCCGGGCTCTGAAACGCAGCTTTTGATGGTGCAAATGGGTATTTACAGGAACAAACACTTACTTCTTTGGCTCTGGCTTGCCTTTTCCCATGTGATGGGGTGGGTTGTAATTAAGGAACGTCTATAGATGAAAAATTCCCATGTTTGGTGATGCGGTGTATCTGATCTCATTCCGCACTTTTTCCGACTATAGTACATAAAAGAGAGAGTTATGTGATTTCTGAGAGATACAGAGTTCTTAGGGGGAGGTAGCATTGTGGGCAAGATGAGAAGTTTGGGAAAATGGGATGGGATTTGGACGTCCCAGCACTTCTCAGAATGGAACGCTTTCAAACTGTCATTACACATCACTTTTGGGGGAAAACCTGACGTGTGTGTGCTGGTCCATTGATTCAGATCTTGGACTAGGCAGTAGTCCATGCCACACCCAAGTGACGTTAGGTGGTTCAAGTCACAAGCATCTTACACACAGTGAAACCATGACAGAGAAGGGAGGTCACGTTCCTGAGGCCATAAGGAAGTCAGGGATGGGATCAGGCTGGCTGTGGTTCCTGCATAATCTTCCCAAGTTCCCGTCTCTATTCCTGTCTCAGGAATGAGTCATTTTCTCTGAAGAAGCAGTACAAATTGGTAGTTTTTCTTGGGCTTTTTGTCATGTCAGTGACCTCTCCCTCATTTTTAAAGGAGTTTTGATGAAGGTCCTTCTTAGCTAATATTTTCATTGCAGACCAGAGGAAGTCCAACACTGAGGTGCTGCAGGAGGGTGTAGGCTTTTGGTCATCTATGGGGTGTATGGTGGGATAAGAAACCTATTGTCCTAAGCAAAGCACCGAGCCCTTTGATTAAGGAGTATTGTACGTCTTGATGCCTTTTAGGTTAATATATTACTTTGTTGTTTCTCTAGCCATGGTCCTCTTTGCTCAGGAACTGGAATAGCCTAGCAGTGACTCATCCTGGTTATATGGCATTCCTAACGTATGATGAGGTGAAAGCCCGGCTTCAGAAATTCATTCACAAACCTGGCAGGTTAGTGCTTGGCCTTTCTGGCAGCTACTGCTAACACTGCTGATTGCTGCACCGGCTGAGGAGATCGGTTTGGTTTTTCTTTGTCCTGCTGTGTTCATTATGCAAAGCTTGTCCCGTGTTCAGCAGTTCTCCTCTGTGTCATGGCTTACCTGCCATGATCTGTGGACGTGAGTAAATTTGGGCTGCCCAATGGCCTGGGTAGGATGTGGCCAAGTGCAGCAGAGCTGACAGATTTCTCTCCATGCAGAGGAAGGGTCAGGTGCTCCCTTCTGGAGGTTGTTAGAATGCTTTTAGTTCTGTGCAGGTTTTAAAAATGGAAACCTTGTGTGGTCTGATTTGTTTTTTCTTTTCTGAAATTAATTTGAAACAAATGATTATGAAGATGCCAAAGTTTCTTGCTGTGGATCCTGCCTTTAATTTCACATTGCTTGGATGCTTTTCTCACTTCGTATCAGATTGCAGAGTTCTCCTTTGATCTGCCTGGGGGTAAAGTGAGGAAAGCTGGTATAAATCATCCCATCATTCCTACTAGTTTTTATTTGCTGTCCTGAGATAGGCAAAGGCCTACTTGGCATCTCATGCTTTCTGCCCGTTCCAGCCCAAACTGAAGTCCCTTTTCCTTTGTGTTTTCAGTTATATTTTTCGATTGAGTTGCACCCGACTTGGTCAGTGGGCCATTGGATATGTCACTGCAGACGGGAACATTCTTCAGACAATCCCTCACAACAAACCTCTTTTTCAAGCATTGATTGACGGCTTCAGGGAAGGCTTGTAAGTAACTTCTGTGAGTTTGTGTTATGCTTCTTAATCCTGCTGCCACAAAGTGAATGGTGAAGTGCACCTGCTGGGCTCATCGCACGTTATCCCTTCTCAGGAGACACGGCGTGTTGCACAGGTCAGGCAATCACTGTTGACATCACTCAGCCCCTTCTGAACATCTTTCAGCTCTTCCTTTTTATTTAGACCTTGATTCAGGAAAACACTTCCAGCAAGTGAATTGATGTCAGTGGAAAAATTTGTATGCTTTGGCACTTGAGAATACTCAGACAGCTATCGTTTGTACTGGGAGCTGTATTGTCCTTCGCAAGAGCAGACAATAAGAGTGTGTCAGTGTTTTCCTCATCACAGACTCTTTTGCAATTGGCTCCTTAAGTTGTGCTTAACTGATACTATGACCTCGGTTTTCTCACTCTGGATAATTACATTTTCACTGTGGAATGATTTAAGAAGGGTATAATTGCTCCCAGGAAGGAAAACAAGCTTCTTTCTGCAGGAAAGAATGGTGTGTTTGTTTTCTGTCTGATAAGGAAATTCTTGCTAAACTTCTTTTGAGTTCACAGTACCTTGAATTCTCACCCCTTTGTTCTCACCCTCATTCTTCCTTTCCTCCCCCAGCCTGAAGAGAAACCTTATGTAGATGTATATGTGTGTGTGTATGTACATATAGAGTCAGATATTGTTTTTCCTCATCTGCTTACAGCTATTTATTTCCCGATGGCCGGAATCAGAACCCTGACTTGACTGGCTTGTGTGAGCCCACGCCTCAGGACCACATTAAAGTTACACAGGTGAGTGAAGTCTTCTATCCTGTCCTGTCATACTCAGTATCCCAAAGGCTTGTTTTTAAGGCTGCTCTATTATATCTTGCAGGAGTTGCAGAACTCTTTGAAAGGTAGGGCTGGGCAGAGAGATTGTAAAGCCTTCTGCTCCCAGACTTTAAGTTACTTATTTAGAATGTTCTGCAACAGATTGATTCTTCTGTGCTGTCCACCGTGTCTGCACCCTCAAACCCTGCATTCCCAGGCTGTTCTTGGGACACCTGAATGAAAAGCTGGGAAAACCTGAAGTCCACTTCCTTCAGAGCAATCTGTTTCTTTTATGCCCATTTTGCGTTGGATTTCTTGTGGCTGTGATAAATCCTGCACATTGTTTTACAATATCAACAACTTCTGTCCATCTTCTCTCCAAGGAACAATACGAGTTGTACTGTGAGATGGGCTCCACGTTCCAGCTGTGTAAAATATGTGCTGAAAACGACAAGGATGTGAAGATTGAACCATGCGGCCATCTGATGTGCACGTCCTGTCTCACTGCATGGCAGGTGAGGCGTTGCCTCTTGTTTGTCTCCCCGAGTGGGACTAATTGCAATCAGAAACACAGTGTGTCCTCCTGTTCTGTTTCCTTCAGGTATGGAGATGAGAGGACATAAGCTCATAATTCAGAAACATCAGCGCTAGCTTCCCCTGCCCAGAGGGAAGCTGCTCAGATGCTCTATCTCAATATATAGCCAAGAAGTGCAAGGACTTGCTAAATAGTTGTTTTTCTACTCCAGACACAAAACCCTCCATATTTATAGCACAGTTTGCTTTTCTCTCTTCCTCTCTGTACCTGCCAAAAAGCAGGTTTCAACCTGCCGGTCTGTTAACCGTGCATTTAATTTCAGCATCTTAATGGTGGTTGTAACAGATCTCTCCTCTGCCCCGAAGGAATCAGAAGGCCAAGGTTGTCCTTTTTGCCGCTGTGAAATCAAAGGCACGGAGCCAATCGTTGTAGACCCATTCGACCCCAGAGGAGGAGGAGGATTGTCACGGCAAGGCGCAGAAGGAACTCCCTCACCCAACTACGACGACGACGATGATGACAGAGCTGATGATTCCCTCTTCATGATGAAAGAACTCGCCGGTACCAAAGTAAGGGCACCTCTGTGTGCGTTAGTTCACTCATATCAGCAAAAGTTTGTCCATTTTGTGCAGTGATCACTGGAGCCAACGAGACACAGTCTTCCCAAGGTCATGATGACTAACAGGTTAGAGGGCAGGGTGTTTTGCTGAGGGAGACAATTTGTCTGTCATCATTTTATATGGTGGCTGATAAAACTGTATAATAAAGGTCTGATAGCTCTCTGCTGTTAGTGCGCCTTCCTTCCAGGATATGTGTGCAGGGCAGGGATGCTTGATGGATCTCTGAACATTCTTTTCTCAGTGCGTATTGCTGCTCTTGCACATCTACAGTGCTGAAGCATTGTTTTGCTTCATTGGAAGGAGGTTTTGAATTTGGCAAATTTTCCATGGCTGAGCCCATTAAAATCAGCTGCTTTTCCTGCTCTACACTGTTAACCTATGGTCAGATTTCTCTTTAGCCTCTACCCTGTGAAATCCTGTAAACTGTATTCCTGGGGGTTGTTTTTGTATACATAGGCTGGGGAAGCAAAGCACAATTTCCTTGATGTGACATCCTGTTGTGGTTTGCAGCAGGCTAGGATTCCGTATTTGTTAGCATTAGTGAGCTCAAACATGTATAAAGATTTTCAGGGTTACCAAGCACTGACCTTCCTCACCAAATAAACATCTTTAAAGAAGAGGAGAAGAGGCACTGTCCTGTTAGGTAAAAAAGAAACAGCTTGGCAGGGACAAAAATGGACGTTTTGGTGCACACTGATGATTGCTGCAACAGCCATGACTCTGTAGTCGAGGTAGCTTGCACAGCAGTGCTTGCAGTGATAAGAGGTTTTGCAGCAGATCATGCCCTCTTGTGTTGAAAAGCAAGCAAGCTTGCTGCTGCTCAGGGCTCAGCAGGGCGGGTTTGGCACTCCAGCAGAACAGCCTGTCTTATATTGTGCCTCTGCTAAGCATGCATTTGTGGCTGTTTGCTGCAAGTCACATGCTGTTGTGCTGTGAAATTACCTTAATTTATGGATGTATGGTTGTTAATATAATCATCTGCTACCAGTAGTGATACTGAAGCCAATAAAAGTCACAGAGCTTGAAAGCCTCTCTACAAGAGTTCTGCTGGATTTTGTCATTCACTGATTTTCCCAATCTTCTCTTTCAGGTCGAGCGTCCTCCTTCCCCATTCTCAGTAGCTCCGCAGGCCACCCTTCCTCCTGTGCCACCACGACTGGATCTTCTGCAGCAGCGAGTGTCCAATCCACCTGGGGCTTCCAGCCCCAGCACCTCTTCAAAGGTAAAGCACACTTCTTGCCTTTTCAGGTGTGATTTTGGTGGGGCGGATGGGAAGGAAAGCATTTTGCTGAATGCTGTGCGTTCTCTGTGCCACCCCCAAGTGCTTTCACACAAGGCTTTATATTCTTTCTGTCAGGCCACTTTCCTTCAGTTCCCCACAGGAGGTTGCTCTGTGCTGAAAGTAAATGCTTCCTTCTGGAGTCTGTTGCTGGAGAGTCTCTGTTTCCTGTTTAGAAAACCTGTCTGCCATCTCACTCATCCAAACAGTTGATAGAAAGAAGATGATCCTAAGCTGAAGTGCTTGATCACTTAGGGTGAACGACCAAGTGATCATTATTGCCTGTAGTGATTTTCAGCCCCAATCACTGCTGCCTGTGGCTCTTGGAGCTGCACTTACTGACTTGTATTTTGCTCTAGCTAGTGACTAGGTGTGGAAAGGTGTCACAAGCCTGTCCCAGTTTTTCTTCTCTTCCCAAACTTTTCCATTGATAGAGAAGTAAGAATGGAATGAAATGTTTGTGACTGGGAGAGATTAGCTGTTCCTATGATAGATGAGCAGAAGGCAGCACTGTGGTCTTGTTGGCGTTCATTCATAGGCTGCTGGGATTCAGCAGCAGCTCTTCAGCTGGTTTGGGTGATCAAGTTGAAAGTTCAGACAGATGAAAATAAGCATTTGTGTGACTTGCTGACTGATGAATGACAGCTGTAAATAAGCTGCAGCTGAAGCTTTTTGAAATGATGAGCGTCCTTTGTTTGGAATCCAATCCAATACTGCCTCGAGAGTGTTTTTTCCTTCCAGAAGGGATGACCTGATGTGTTCAGTGCCTAGCTGTTGTAGCTGCATGCAGTTATACTGTGTTCTCTTCTCAAGCTTGTAAAGGACATGTCTCTGGAGGGTTAACTTGGCATTATCCCACATCCATTGAGATAATTTCTTGTAAACAAAAAACAGAAACAAAACCAAACCTTCTGCCACCCGCCCCCCACCTCTTTCTGTTCTTTTTTTGTAGCTGAACTACCTTTGCTAAGCAATGTTTTTGCATTCCTCTGCCTTCCAGGCTGCTCCTGGTACCCTTCACAAAGACAAGCCTCTGCCCATCCCACCCACGCTCCGAGATCTCCCGCCGCCACCGCCTCCGGATAGACCGCATTCCATCGGGGCCGATGCTCGGCCTCAGAGGCGGCCCCTGCCCTGCACACCAACAGACTGCCCTGCAAGGGACAAACCACCCCCTGTGCCCTCCAACCGTCAGGGGGATCTTTGGGCCTCCAGGCCGATCCCAAAAGCCCCGTCTGTAGCTCACAGCCCCGGTGACCATTGGCCTGGGAGAGAACTGTCAAACAGGCACTCGCTTCCTTTCTCCTTGCCCTCTCAGGTGGATTCCAGGCCTGAAAGCCATCGGCTTGGGAGCACGCTCAGCCTGGACAACCCAGTGGTGAGTGGATCTACTGGAGGTGAAGGCAGATTGTGGGAAGCTGAGTCAGCCAAGGTGCCCTTTTCTCATTTGCATCAGAACAGGGCGTTGCTGTGCCAAGGGAGAGGCAGACAGGAGCTGGTGATTGCCAGGCGAGGGAGAACAGTCAGAGGGCTTCTTAGGGATGTGCTTTCCTGCCTCTTGGGAGCAGGGCTGATGTCTCAGCGTGTCCTGCACAGTTACCTGTGAGCAGTTGTGAGCCACAATTTCACGATCCCTGTCCTCCTTTGGATTTGGGTCTGTTATTATTAATAATGTCACGGTGTATAACTTGGTGGTCCAAGTTATACTGCTCTCTAAGAGAAACCTGAGGCAGTTTGGCTGCCTTTGATTCCATTTGCCTACTTTTTCCTTTTCAAATCTCCAGCTTTCTTGAAAAATAGAAACTGAAGCAAGTACATTTTTAGCCAGATTGTCTAAGAAATTGACAGTAGTGCAGCTGTCACTCTGTTGCAGTAGATTGGACTACATGACCTTGGAGGTCTTTTGCAAGCTCAGTGATTCTGCGATCTACGATTCTGCCTCTATGTGCATATGCTTCTCTACATCCTTTTCCTCTTTTCCCTTATTAACATTTTGGCCTTTGGGCCAATTTCAGCTGAGTTTGACAGAGTCATTGGAGTCTCAAAGATAAGAGTTCCTTTGGTTCTTGTGTAAACAGGCAGTTGGCTAGAGGAGAAAAACTCTGCTTGTGCTTCTCAGGAAGGGAAAACTAACACAGAAGTGCTGAATTTCTAAAGTGTCAGTAAATGCTTTCGGATAAATGAAGGTGTTTCATTCCCCAAGAGGGCACGTGGGGTGGCTGGCTGACAGCTTTGCAACTGCATTGGTAGACCTGGCGTTTCTAATTGCTGGGTTGGCATTTTTTCTTTCAGAACCTGAACACTGGTCCACCAGCAACCTCAGAATGTGAGCATCCCAAAATTAAACCCTCCTCGTCTGCCAATGCTATCTACTCCTTAGCTGCCAGGTATGCTGTTTCCTTGAAAATATATTCTTTCATAAATTACAGAAAGGTAATTGTAGGTCTCTTTGCATGCTGGTGGCAGAGGCAGAGTCCGACATAGCTCTGTCCAGCCTTAGTTTCAGTCTGTGATGATGGATTATTCAAAACACACAACCTAGAGAAAGGAGATGAAATCAGCATCCAGGGATTTGTGGCTGAGTGGTTACCTTTGGCTGTGGCAGTAGGAAACAGGCTACGGTTGCCACTAGCTCTCTCATAAATTTCCTTCTGAGTTGGCCTTTGTAAATGCACATTGCAAAGCAGGTGATGTATGATGTGCTGTCAACTGCCTTTTGCATAATGACCTTGTGTGTCAGTGTGACTTTGCAGCTGGGCTGCTGAGCATACCAAAAGCCAGATTATTTCTTCAGACAGTATTAATGTAACGTGACTGCTTGTTCCTTCAGCTCTGGCTTTGAAAGGACACGTTGATATTAATTAAATTTAGTGTAAATGTTTTCTTTTCTGGTGTTTATATCTTGTTTGTTCTGCCCCCAGACCACTGCCTGTACCAAAACTGCCTCCCGGGGAACAGTCTGAAAGCGATGAAGACACTGAATACATGTCACCCTCCTCTCTGCCAGTGGTGCCTCCAGGTCCTGCTGTACAAAAACCAGAGATGAAAATGCCTTTGGAAATGACTCAGAGTTTGCGGTGAGATTCTGTTTGCACGTGCTGTTCTTCCTCCTCACTGCTGTGGGGAAGTGTATTTGTTCAGTAGGGTGGGGGTTTTGCCATCTCCGTTAGCTGGATTTCCCTGGTGACACTCAGCAGATCAGGACTGTCACAGCGAACTGGAAATGAAATGTGGCTGCTGCTCTTTTGCACAGTGTTGTGTTCTCTCCCTCAGAGTTCTGGAGTGCGACCGGCAGGCGGATGGCTGTATGTATGAAGCAATGTACAACATTCACTCCCAAGCAATGCCCTCTGCTTTTGAGACCGTCAACACTTCTGGTGAGTGGGTGTGCTAAGAGAAACCCCACCAAAACCAAAGAGCTGAGAAACTGGGATGCAATGAATTGATCTCAGTACCAGCTGGAATAGCATTTAGCTTTTTGTGCTCAATGTTGCTTGCTTTTGCTGTTAAAATAGCCACGATGTGGAAGCATTTGTATCTGCGCACTGCAAATTGCATGTGGGGCTGTTGGGGAGAAACATAGCTGGAATGTACTGTAAAAATCACCAGCAGTTGTTTAACAGAATTGCTGTTTTGAAGACTTTGTTTTCTGGGCTTAGTTGCTGTAGGCAGCTGCAGCCGTTGTCAGCCCACATGCATGGTAAATATTTTTCATCTCATACTACCTTCTGGAAAGAGCTTCCATTGAATATGGGTTCTTGGCAGCAGAGACTTAGTTCTGTGTCCTGTCAGTGTTTGTGGACATGGGAACAGAGTCTGCCTTGAGAGCCAGAGGCTCTGTTTGGCCCCAGAGCTCAGACTGTGCCTCTTGTTCCAGATGAAGGGGATCTGGCAGCAGCCACTGCCAGCAACGGCCCTGAGGAGTCAGAAAATGAAGAAGATGGCTACGATGTCCCCAAACCACCACTACCAGTTGCTATTGCTCGTCGCACACTGTCTGATATCTCCAACGCCACACCTGCCTTCAGCCGAATGTCTTTGGAAAATGACCCAGTAACAGGTTAGAGAACAGCTGTATTCTGGACGTTCTTGTGGGCACTGATGGCTTGCTGCACTTGAAACCTCTGTCACCGACTCAAGATTTCATGTGCAGGCTGTAAAATCAGCTTTACGAAGCAGAATTACACTGGTCCTTAATTGTTCAGTCTGATTTGTGGCTTGAAATGCTCTGCCTTGCTCATTTAAATTACTCAGCCAACAAACCATGATTAAATCACAGTTAGCAATACCTTTTCTCAGCTTGAGGGATATACCCTTAAGCCACTCTGTCCTACAGGACATGGCATCTCTTCCGTACCAGGGCATGAAGCAGAACTTCAGAACAGTACTGCTTCCAGCTGTTCAGGCAGCAGATGGGATGGCTGGCCTGGCTTCTGCTCCAAGGTGGTGGTTGCCAGCAGATGGCACAAGCGTACTGCTTGATGCTTTCATTGTCTTTGAGTGAGGACATAGTGGCTCAGCAAGGTCAGTTTTTTGTCCCCAAAGAAAAAGCAGAGGACATCTTGTCCTTCTGGCTGTGACACGTTCACCAAGGGGAAACCAAAGCCTCATCTCTCCAAGAGCATTTGTAAATAATGCTTGGCTTCTTCCTATGACTGCCCTGCAGCTCTAAAGGAAGCTCTGAAACTTCCTGTTGAGGTGATCTGGGCTTCAGCACGTCTGAACTCTGGCCATTTGCCAAGTAAGAGGAGTTTCTTGTTCCTTGAGCCTCCCGCACACAATGCTGCTTGTCCCAATGAGTCTTCTGTTCACCTGTTTCACTAGCTCCGTTCTTTGGTGCCTTCTCTTCTTCAGCTCAGAGAAGACTTTATTCATTCAGATAACTGTATTAGCTGTTGCCACTCCTCCCTGCTCCCTGCCTTTGTCACTGTCTGTAGAATATGGCTGGCAGGGAGGAGGAGTGCAAAGGAAGCTCACATGCTGCTCCCAGATGAACAACTGAGCTTAATCATTGACCCTTCCTTGTTTATACAACCCTGAAGTGATAGTGCTGTTGTTCTGCTTTGTAGTGGTAGGAGATCTGCTCATGAAAAATGCTGATGTCAGTGCTCTGGGAAGCATCTGCCATTGTCTGAAGCGTTGGGTATTGGCTGCTGCTGAAGCCTGGTCCTAAGCAAGCCTGACTTCTGTGGGATGCATTTTGGCAGATTGATGTCCTCATGCGTTGTGCTCTACAATTTAGTTTCTTAATAATTTACCAAAAAAGCTGAGCTGGTAGTCGCCCTTTGAAACTGACCCATGGTGTCTGAAATTTGAACCAGCTCAAGCTGAAACAGCTATTTCAAAAGGCAGTTTGGGGGAGAGGAGCGGGTAGTCCTTTCTCTCCGATGTACAAAAAGCTTTTTATGAGTAAGATGCTTGAACTGTGAGGATCAGGGAGATGAACTGCGCTGTGGTCGGTGAGGAAGCCTCAGTGAATTTGTCTCCTCTATCTTAGTGCTTTTGGTAGAAGTCTTTTAGAAAAGCTCCACAATGACTGCTTCATCTCTGAGCAGCGCTGCCCACTCCTAAAGAGGGATTGTGTGGGCGTTCTTAGCCTTACAGATCTGTGTGCTGTACACGAGTTCAGCTGTTAGAGAACTCCATCCCGAGTACCTCGAGGAGTCATTCTGGAAGGCAAATACAGCTTGCTTTAAGGTGATGTCGAATATTCATCATTTGCAAAGTAGGTTTGGTGCAGTCTGTTCTGGATTCCCTGTGCCCTTCTTATCACAGCAGGACTCTCTCTCACTCTAAGACTGATGCCTGAGCTCTGCTTACATGGTTGCATACCCCCCTGGCCAAATTTTTCATTAGTTTTAGTTTAGTAAATGAGCCTGATGTGCCCAATATGAATCCCTGTGGCTGCTTTTGCATACGACGAAGGAAGCTGATCTGGTGTGTGATGCTGCGTGGGATGATGGGCTGACTGGAGAAAGCGGCACCAGCTTCGGTGCCGTGTTTAAGTGCCACTTACCAGTCTGATGTCATTCTGTGTTCCAAGCAAGAGTCACGTGCCCTTTCCCAAAGTGACGCCTTTGTTTCTCCTTCCAGGTTTTTCGGATGGCTCTCAAGTTCCAGAAAGGCCTCCGAAGCCGCTGCCACGAAGAATCAACTCTGAGCGCAAAGCAGGGAGCTGCCAGCCAGGAGCAGCCAGCAGCAACACCGGGACGTCACTGCAGCTCTCCAGCGAGATTGAGAACCTCATGAGCCAAGGCTACTCATATCAGGACATTCAGAAAGCTCTGGTCATTGCACATAACAATATTGAAATGGCCAAGAATATTCTCCGTGAGTTTGTTTCCATTTCCTCCCCTGCACACGTGGCCACATAGCACATTACCTCCACACCTAGAGCTTCTGTGGACCAACTGCCTGGGCAGCTGTAGCCCGGCTACGCACCAAAGGGGAAGGGGGTTCCTTTAGAGACTTCGTGCAGAGGTCAGCCCTGCCTCTTAAGAGAATCAGTTATCAGGTTTTTGTGGTTCCAGATTTCAAAGCAGTGAAATGGAATGGAGCGGAATGGTGTTTTATACAGTGTGTGTCTTGGAGTCCTTTACCCCTACCTCTTGCTTGAGAGAACAGATTTATTTCCAGGGTGTTGGTAGAGGAAGGTTTCACAATGAGGGATCCCAGAGCTGATGCCCTGGAGGCTGGGGGGAGTGTGTTGTGCTGTGAATTCTAAGTGAGCGCTCTGAGAAACAAAGTCTCCGGGTCGGTGTAGTGTGTCCTGTGGTTCATGGTACTAGGTTTGGACCTGTTTGCTGCTGTGTATCTGGCTCAGGCTTTTTAGAGCAGTTGAGAGGTGACTTTCTGTTGGGAATTAATAGGAGACCTTGGAAGAAATCGCTCGATTGCTTCCTGTTTGCCACGGTGTTTCCCTCTTACCTGTAACAATAGCATTTATTGCTTATGATTTGAGTTGTCCTTTTCTGCTTGGAGATTGCCTGACCAGCATCTGCCGGGCATTTTGGATCTTGGAGCTGGATTTCTGTCGTAAGCGTCCTCGTGCCAGCTGTGCTGGCAGCACCAGATTCCAGGGAGCAGGATGTGCTGAAAGTTCTGCATGTTTTGGAGAGGTGGGAGGAAGCTGAGCCGAGAGCAGAGAACCGGCTGCCGCTGCTCCTTTTGTAGCCTTGAGCCTTTTGTGCTTTCGGTGCTCCGACTTGATTGCAGCCTTGTTGGGCTCGAGCAGCATCACCGGATGCTCCCACACACTCCTTGTCTAGGAATGTTGCACCTGGTAAATATGATGTTTTATTTATCTTCACTGCATGGTGGCTGTCGCAGACTAGTGGCCTTCACTCACATTCCGTCTTCTCCTTCAGACAGCTTTCTTGGGAGCCACTTGTCTTTGTGCCAGGCTGTTTTGTGGGATTGGTAGATGCAGCTGATGTGTTCGTTGGTATCTTACCTGCTTTGCAGTACAATAAACGCAGCAGTTCTCTGCATGGCTATCGAAACAACACGGGGGCTCTTCTTTGCGCTGCCCTTACTCCAAGGAATTGCCAGAGCAGATCTGGGGAACCTCTGCATTTGTAAAACAATCACACTGAGCTTTACAAGTGGGTTCTCGGCAGTTACTTCGCAAAGACCTGACTTGCATACTCAGCTACTTAACTCTGTGCACAATACGCCTGGTGTGTGAGAAGCGTAGTTCCTCTTGAGGGGATTGAAATGGAGCAGGGATCCGCAGGTCATGGCCTGCTGGATGAACGGTGCTGTGTGCACACCAAGGGGCTGCTCGCCTTGCACAGCATGTCCCGCATTACTTGCATCACTGGGAGGGCAGCAGCAGTCACTGGGCAAAGGGTTACGACGTGAAATATTGCTGGAGTGCTGGTGGCTGTTGGATGCAGTTGAAGCTTTTAAAGGATCCGGTTGCCGCTTCCAGGTCTGAGCGAAGCAGCTTGCAGTTTGCAGAGGGGACTTAACTAACGTTAGCATAGGAAACTAAGCATCAGATGTTTGTTCTGTGTGGAGTATCGGTATTTCTCTAAGTCTACAGCTTTGTAAAGTGATAATGTGGGGTCCAGGCAGTTTAAAAGCGTGAGCTGTCTCTCCTCACTCCCCTCCTTTCTGTATTTCTCTGAAGCTGTAAGGAGATCTCTTAAGTGCATCACTTAAGGCCATCACTGCTGTTGCTATTTTGGGGCTGGGGCTGAAATCGCAAATGCAGCACGCTGCTGAGATCGCTGTCAGCCAGCAGTGTGCTCTGCAGTGCTGCAGGGAGGTCAGGCAGCCAAGAGCAGGGTCTGGCCTGGCAGAGGGGGCCATGTCTGTGCACGCTGTGCTTGGGGAAGCAGAGCTGTTCCCTCTCCTGTGCCCGCAGGTGCAGCAGTCAGCAGTGCCCTGACCCAGCCCTGCTCTCACTGTGCTCAGTGATGCCCGGCAGTTCTTGTGTCTGCAGCAGATACTTGGGAAGCGAGCCCAGCACCAGCAGTGCTGAGCAGGTACGTGGCCAAACCTGGGTGCTGTCGCTGCCCATCTGCACGTTGCAGTTGTGAGCCTGACCATCCAGTCTTAGTGCTTGGGAGTTATTTTCTGGCTTTGTCCTGGAGACCCACATAAAAAAACGTGTTGTGAGGGAGCATTGCTCTTTATTTCCCTCCTCTCCAGTGCTGCCACTCGCTCCGTGTTGGTGTTGGAGCCACTTCAGTTCTGCCTTGCTGGGTAAACTCAGCCTAAGTGTGCTCAAGTGTGGCGTGAGGCTGCGGCACGCAGGCAGGGCTGCTGCTGCCAGGGCTGCAAGGAGCCAAGTGCAACCAGCTGGAAAGCCTTAACTCTTGTCTTGCACAGCGTGTGCCATTGGAGTAGTGATGCCCCATCCCCTGCTAGCCCTTGGTTCCAGGCTGGCCATGATGCTGAACAACCCACACCTAGCAGAGCTTTACGCAGGCCTGTCTCTGGGGCTCAGTGTGCCAAGGGACGTTCCCGCGGATGTTGTTCCAGGTATTAGAGATTAGAGAGAGCAATCTTTGTGGCATGTATCACTAATATTTCTGCATGTGTCCTTTCTGTGCACTGTTTGTGTCTCCAGCTGAGTTAAGAAACTTAAGCCTTGGCTTTTCTTCCTTAGATGTGTAAGCATTTGCTTGCACCACTGAAGTGCAGCAGAGTCCTGCCTGTGTTTCATGGCTCTGCTCTGTGAAGTCCACCCAGGCACTGTACAGTGTATTTTTCTTCCTGTTTTTCTTTCAGAAAGGTGAGCCTGATGCTATTTTCTCTTTCTTTCCCTTCACCTCCTTCTTCTTTATCCTTAAGAAGTTCACTCTGTGACGCTACTTTAACCAGAGAAACCCAAATGCCTCGTGCCTTTCTTAAGGGAATGCTGTGTCCCTGGGCTGGATCTGGGCATCCCTCTGTGGAAAGGAAGGGCCCCGTGCTGCCTTTGAGATTACTTTAAAAGGTGTGAAAAGGAAGGGCGAGAGAGATGGGCAGTTGTCACTTCAACACTGTGTTTTGTAGCATTTCAGCTGTGGAGGTTTCCTACTCTACCTGTTACTAACAGTGACTTGTCTGCACCGGTGCTGCACTACGCTCGGTGTGAAGATGGTCAAATTGTAGGAACAGGATTGGTTTTGCTTGTAACAAAATACGAGTTCTGCTCACAATCAAAAATACTGTCTTTCCCCCCCCCACCTGCTAAGCCAGGACACAAAGCAAGCAGAAAACCCTTTGTGCAGTGAGGGCTGGGGCACAGAACGTGTGGGAGCAGCAGGAGAGCAGCACGCATCATCTGCCTGCCCTGCTGACTTGGTGAGTTGGATGCCACCGCAGCTGAATGGGATTCTGCAATTAGACATATCCTGCCAGGAGTGCTCTGGAGTTTGTCTGCTGCACTGCCCTGCTCTGCCCGTCCCTGCACGAGCTGCAGCTGTAGGCGTGCAGCCTCCCAGCAGCCCTGCTTTCTGCATAAGGGCTTTGCTGCTCACCCTTCGCTGAGCCCTCCCCCAGGAGAACAGCATGCTGCTCCCTGCATGAGGCTCACTGCATTACTGTAGCTAACCCTGAGGCAGGGTCGTTAACTATACGTGGTTTTTGTTTGGTTGGTTGTTTGGTCGTTTGTTTTCCAGTTGAGCAGTTCCAAATGCAACTCCCAGGGCACTTCCTACAAGGTGCCACATTGGAAATTAGAGGGGAATGAGGATGCTTAAAGTTCCTCCTAGAAATCTTTCTCTTTTGAAACTCCTGTTGGGGAAGGAACAGCTGTTCTTCCTCTTGAATGACAAATACCCATTTGTATAATATCAGTGTTAAAAATGTTGAGATTTTCACACACACAAAAAAATATTTTAAAAAAAAGTATAATAGTGTCATTAATATAAAATATAATAGCAGTATTTAATCCTTTCAGATCTGTAAAGAATAAGGAAAAACAGAAGGTAAATATTCTTACAGAGAGTAGCTGAGCTTTAAGGTTCACTTGGTTTAAAGTCCTCATTTTGTTTGCAGATGCATTGTTAATGTGTAGAGGTTATACTAATGTTATTTATTAATTGTTTCCATTCTTGTATGCTGCCCACTAAGAGCTTCTTTGGGATTTCATTCACCTGTGTCAGTAAAGAGAAGAAAGAAAACGAAACAAAGTTTTATTTTTCAATAAAATTTCCTTTGTTGTAGCAGATGGGGCTGCGTTGTGTTGGCTCTGTGAGCCCTGGCAGGAGAACATCCAGCTGGAGTCTGCCTGACCACAGTACCCAAGTCTGGAATGGGAAGTTAATGCTAGTAAGTCTATTGATGGAGTGTATCGCATCGTCCTAATCTGGATTCACAGGTTACAGAATCCATAAGGATCTATGAGTCTGAGAGTCACATCAGGAAGTTTGTTCCTATCCATTAAGAGTACAAAAGGAATCTGCTAATGGGATCTGCAGTGCTGGTTGGGGTCTGGGAGATCCTGAAGCATCGATCCCACTCTGTTAGAGCCCATCTGCCTCTCCCAAGTTCCATTAGTCTGTGACAGTAGATGCTGCATCTCGTTTGTATCTCCCTTACACAGTAAGAAAATTATAGATATAGAGCAGAAGAACTCAAGGTGATGTGTATACATGCATAGTACATCATATCTAGTGTTCTCCTGAGGTCTGAGTGCACTTGGTGAGGCTGTGCCCAATGAACCCTGCTGGGCCTGTGAGCCACTGGTGGGCTTTTACAGAGGCAAAGACGCTCTTAAAACTCTGCCTGCCCTGAACTGTGTGTTGTGAACTGACTTAGATGGAGGCATGCGGGGCTGTGGGGTCCAACAGGGTTGGGAAGAGGGCCTGGTTTCTGCAGCACTGTGATGCACTGATGGGCAAAGGGCCTGTTGCCATGTAGTAGGCTGAAATGAGGACATACTGGGCCAAATGAAGTTGGCTAGTTCGCTGGGGGTCAGATGAAGTCACGGGGCTCAGATGAGCTCATATGAGCTCAAATCAAGGAAAATAAGTGGCCTGAAAGGTCAGATGAGGTTAATTGGGGTCAAATGAGGACACAAAGGTCATACGAGGTCACAGGGGTCAAGCAAGGTCAAATCAAGGAAAATAAGTGGTCCAAAAGGTCAAATGAGGTTAATTGGGGTCAGATGAGGTCACAGAGGTCATTTGAGGTCACAGAGGTCAATCGAGGTCAAACCACAGAAAATAAGTGGCCCGAAAGGTCAAATGAGGTTAATTGGGGTCA